>WHYT01013300.1:50858-121849 GCA_009806455.1 Tetrax tetrax
TTTTGTGACATGAACCTCATCATGAATAAATGAGCTCTGAAAATGGATTCTATTCAACACATTTCCAAAAACCAATCACACATGAAATTGGTGGTGCTCATATGCGGTCCATAACAGCGTGGTCGAACGTACGCTGTGAGATAGACCTGTACGGCAGAATTTGTGGCTTACTTACACAGTTTGCAGGGTTTTTAGCTTTGACTGGAGGGGTGAAATCAAATCAACATTTCCTGTTGCTCTTTCTACCACAGTGCCCCAACCAGCGTTTGTTTTCATAGACTCAGTGGTGAACCTGACAGGGTACACGTGGAGCATCAGTACGGTCCCTGTTCATCCAAAATGCCGCAGAACATCATTTTGCTTCCTTAGATGCTGCTGCATTTGAAAGAACTTCCTCTAAACCCAGATAGGTAATTTTACAGAAAATCTTTATTTCTTCACTTAAAAAAAAAAAGTCAAAACCACTAGAAGTTCTCAGCTTTCTCCACAGAATGGAGAAAAAAAAAACAAACAACCTAGGAAACATCCCTGGAAACATTCCAGGCCAGGTTGGCCGGGGCTCTGAGCAACCTGATCCGGTTGGAGATGTCCCTGCTCCTTGTAGGGGGGTTGGACTGGATGGGCTTTGATGGTCCCTTCTCACCCAAACCATTTTGTGACTCTATGAAAAATCAACATGTGAAATAAAAACCTGAATGACTAGAGAACCACAAAAGAGATACAAGTTGCACAGAAGGGTCTGGTACTTTGAACACTTGAAAGCAATTCACCAAGACAATCCAGCTGGTGACCTTTCTCACAATTGTTCCGATCACGTTCTCCCATCAGTGGAGTGATTTGGGTGCAAGCACCACATAGCAATTTTGATTTATGCAGGTGAAAGCCAAGACCTTCATTGGCACAGCACCTCATGCCTTAAGCATTCCAAATGCCGTGGGATCGGATACGCAGTGCCAGTGAGAAAACCCAGGGGCTGTCCTCCCCTGCCGCTGCCCAGGGCACATTTTGGCACAAGAGAGCAGCCCAGATATCAATACAGATGGGTATATAATGCATAGCGACCTTCAGACAACTTGTACTTTGTTTGCTCACCTATGTGAAATTGCACCGGGCAGAAAGGAGTGTGCAGTCTGTCCTGGTTCTGGCTAGGATAGAGTTAATATTCACTTGAGCTGGGTGGAGAACTGAAGCTGATAGCCCCTATGGCTGGGATAATGAACTAATTAGCTAACAGCTGGGGTTAATTTACCCAAACTAGCCAAAGGGCTATTCCATCCCATCTGACATCATGCTCAGTATATAAGCGAGGAGGGTGCTGAAGGGAGTCTCCTGTTACTTGGGAGAAACTAGGTGTGGAGATTTGTTGTAAGGCATTATACTCTATTTGTATTCCATCACTGTTTTGTTTTCTTTTGTCATTGCTGTTAAATTTACTTTTTCTTCAATCTCAACCCATGTGCTTGTTTGGTTTGGTTTGGTTTTGTTGTTTACCGATTCTCCCCCGGTCCTCTCGGAGGGTGGGGGGAGTGGGAGAGAGACTGCGTAGTCTGGTCCTGATCGGGGCTGAACTATGACATGTCCCAGCATGCTCAGCGTTTGGGACTATCCCCCCCAAAACCAGGGCAAAGCCGCCATATTTCCATCCTGACACTGTTTGCTATATTTTGCAAAGCTTTTGTTGCACACCATGAGCCCCTGTGAAGCCAGCTCGTTTTCAAGTGGGTGGGCAGATTTCCGAACCAGTTGAGATTTGGCAAAGCCAGTTTTGATCCTGTTAACTTTTCTTTAAACTCAAAAAGGCATTTGGCTCTGGCTGGGGAGATGCAAAGTGCGGAGGCCAAAATTTTCACACATCTTGAATATCCTCACCTGTGAAACAGTCCCTGCCTCCCCTCCTCCCACTATGTGAAATGCTGCTCTACGCTCAGCCTCCCTGTTCTACCCTTCTTAATCCTCTGTTCTCCATCAGGACACCACAAAGAAATTAAGTTTTCTAATTTAAAAAAAAAAATTTAAAGGCATTAAGGATAAATATGTTGAAATCCTAATGAGTCAGTCACCTAACTCCCCTGGGTTTCTACAATAAAATGGCAGCACAAATGGCTCTGGTTCAGCTTAATTGGGCATCTCATTAAATACTTGAGTATTAAAGCCACCAAACAGCTCTAGCCCTTTCTGAAGTTGGTGAAGAATGTCACCAATGGCACATGTCAAAAGTAGACTCTTACACAGATGTCTTAAAACAGGTTTTAAAAGTGGCTGGAGGTTTGTCCAGTGTGTTTTTGACTTTTTTTCAGGTTATTTTCAATAACTGAAGAGGTCATGATCTTTAGCACAAGTTTTGTACCCATAATTTGTGGAAAGCTTGCAAAGAGTCATGGGGGGCTATCCTTGCTCTGATGGACACGATTTGCCCATTGTTGCACCACCTGGCTCAACTCAGCCAGATGTGGTCCCACATCTCTCCTTGAACATTGACCCTCCTCTTCTGAGCCTTCCAAAGCTAACGTGAATGTGGGATTGCATCAACTGCCAAACTTCTCTATGAGAGAGAAAACGTTTGATTCAGCAGCAGAGTAGTGGGTTGTTGGTTTTTTTTGTGCAGTTTCCTGATTTTCACTAATTTGACCAGCAAACTAGAGACCTGAGGAAATTAGCCTGAGCACCAGGAACCGGGAATTTCCAGCCATCCTGAGAAGCAGAATCTCAACCCAGGCTGTAGAGTAACCTGTCAACATCAATCCCCGAAACCATTTCCTTTTGATTTTCCTCCTCTATAAGGTAGGGATTTGTGTGTCACAGCATCCCATGTACAGTTGCACGTCACAGCTATGGAACAGAAACAGCTCTTGAATAATTTAGGTTGTTTTCTTTTCTTTTTTTTTTCTTTTCTTTTCTTCTTTTTTAACTTGACTTCTCTCAGAGCTTCCACTTATTGACCTCTGAAATTCTGGGGAGAACTCAAGGGCTCTTTGGCTCCAGCAAACCCACATGCATACAATGACTTTAGCTTAAAAGCACTTGCAGGTCTGGTTCCTGTGTGTGGGAAGAGAAGAAGATGAACACTTGAACAGCTAGCCAGCTCAGAGAAACACAGAGCCCTGGGCACCAGCACAAGCAGTATTTATGGAGATGTCAGCTCACCGTGTCAAAAAAGCCTGAGATCATTAATGGTGTGATCTCGCTGCTGCTCGGTTATCCATCACGCTGTCTCCTTGCACTGCCAGCTCGCTCACATGCCCCTCCAGAGGTTTTATAACGGAGAAATCCACTCATCATGAGCTGTAAGCCAGAAGTGGCTCTACCTTTCCATGGGGGGATGAGTCCCTGGGTCAGAGCCACTGGTAATCATGGAGAAGACGAGCTGGCTACCGGGACCCGCAGCCTGATGACCGCCCTCCCTGCCAGCTGCGTGCTGCACTGCACACAATTTTGTTGGCTGAAAAGAGAAAAACACACTGCTATTGGGAAACAGCAGAGAAAACCGAGTGACAACAAGCGACGAGCCAGGGAGATGTTGCCACGTATGGGAACAGGTTTAAACAAAGTCCTTATCACTAGAGTACCACCAAACCCAGTGAGATGTAGCTCCCTCAGTCTCAGCTACTGGACAGAAGGATATAGGTTCCTAAATCACTTAAAAGATATTTCAGTATAACTTCTGGGAAACCTGGAGAGCCCAAGGAGGCTGATCAAATTACTTGTGTTGACTTCAGGAGCAACGGGACCAGTCTGACACCACCTTTACCCTTTTTATCTGTTTTATTTCTTAATGTTAGGAGAAATGTTTGAAAGAACAAGCTCAGTTCAAACAAAATCTGGCATTAGTGTGAGTAAAGAGACCTTGGGCTTATTCACTGTCACTGGCAGAAGAAACTCCACATGGGGCAGAAACTGATCTGAACCCATCTAGAAGAGCATCATGTGCCAGCAGGGCGGGCCATGGAAAGAGTGTTCACTCTGCTCACAAAGACAAGTAGACATGGCAACCTACAATAACAGAATCACAGGATGGTTTGGGTTGGAAGGGACAATTAAAGCCCACCCAGTTCAACCCCTCTGCAAGGAGCAGGGACATCTCCAACCAGATCAGGTTGCTCAGAGCCCCGGCCAACCTGGCCTGGAATCTTTCCAGGGGTGGGGCATCCACCACCTCTCTGGGCATCCTGGGACAGTGTTTCACTACCAGCATCTTGCCAGGTTTCCTCAAGGCAGGGCTGAGAATGAGGACAGTCCCACTGTGCTCGTGGAGGAAGACTTGCTGTAATAGATGATGCAAGGAGAACTCGGCTATGGATTGTGGCAGTTTGAGTAATAAGGCTAATCAAGACACCACGGAGCAAACAATTTGCCACAATTCCAGATGTAATGGTATTTAACTTCTTAACTAATCTTGTTACCTTTCACAAGCAATCTCTTGCTGCTTTCAGGGAAAGCATGTATTGATCTACAGCCGCCATCAAACTCCAAATTCAATTCCATTATGAAAAGACGCAGATTGAAATATTCGCCTCCAAATGGGTAACTGCTTAAGAAACAAAATTAAAAGCTGGAAATGGTGCATCCCTCATAGGAGCCATCTGACGGCAGGACACCCCTCTATTGTGATAGGATGATCCAGACACCTGTACACTCCTCCTGCCACGTGTCCGTGTGTCGTGTAACACGGGATAGGAAACAACGCTTCAGCTTCCCCTGGAAATCCGGGTTGTCCTGCTCACTTCCAGGGGACCATCTGCAGAGTGAGGCAGGGGCCAGCGTAAAGGTTGCACCAGGGTGCTGAGATGAGCTGGCAGTTCTGAGGCAGGATAAGCAGAGCCCAGCGAAGCCGAAGCCGGTGATACTGGGTTGTCACAGGACAGAGGAGTCTCCGTGGCATCACATAAAGGGATTTGGTTGAGTGGGGAGACTTACATAGCAAACCTGCTTGCATTTTTCCAGTCAGGAAGTGAGTGTGAAGGAGATGCTTTGGACAAGAGGAAATAGCCTCAAGTTAGGAAGGCTTAGATTGGATATTAGGAAACATTTCTTTACTGGAAGAGTGGTCAGGCACTGGACCAGGCTGCCCAGGGCAGTGGTGGAGTCACCATCCCTGGAGGTGTTCAA
Source organism: Tetrax tetrax (assembly GCA_009806455.1). Taxonomy (NCBI): domain Eukaryota; kingdom Metazoa; phylum Chordata; class Aves; order Otidiformes; family Otididae; genus Tetrax; species Tetrax tetrax. The sequence continues at coordinate 55,965 of WHYT01013300.1, forward strand.
AGAACGTGTAGACATGGCACTGCAGGACATGGTTTAGTGGACATGGTGGTGTTGGGTTGACGGTTGGACTTGATGATCTTGGAGGTCTCTTCCAACCTTAAAGATCCTATGATTCTATGATTCTCCCAGCTTCTTCCCTGCCCTGCTGTACTGCTGCAGCTGTCACACAAACTATTCAGACTACAGCAGAAAGTATTTCAGAAATTACTGCAACTACTGCAGAAGCTACTGAGAAACACTTGTGCTTCTTGGAGGAGACAAAAGCCTTAAGCACAGTGGGTACTTCAGTCCCTTACCTTCCCATGGCTATTTTTTCCCTTGCTTTTCTCACGGGAGCTTTCCCAGGTGGTGGATGGCAGAAGGGACTCTGGGCTTTTGACCCATGAGATGACACGCCATGTGGAGGACACATGTTTGGTCCATACACCCTCCTATCGCAGCGGGTGCACAGCACTGCAGTGCTGGAATCTGCAGGAACAATGAGCAGCAATGAGCTGGACCCAGGCTCCCTCCCTGTCTCCCTCCCATGGGCTCCGGCATTGTGGTGGCTCAGCACCCCCATGTCAGGGAGCCGCGCTCAGCCACCAGCTTGAAACGTTTTGCCTGTCCCCTCGAACACCGCCGTAACAGCTTTCCAGGGTGCCAGATAGCAGCGATACACTTGCAAAGCAAGTCGGTGTGGGGTTAAGCAATTCTCATGATTACAGAGGAACTGTTGAAAGGTTGCAAAAAAACCCATAATTATCTTAACTCTCCTTCCCTTCAAAGAATCTCACAGCAATCATCTTTACTTCTGTTTCAGGCAGATAGTGTTTGTTGTAAGGCTACAGCCCAGAAGGCAACAAGGGGGAAGAGAGCATCCAGGGCCCCCAAATTCTCCCTTAACCTTTGCAATCTGGTTGCAGTCGCAAATGAGCCCACTGGGGTTTTTTCCTCTCCGAGTTTTGCTGCTGGAGGAGAATTAGCTACGCTTGATTTAGCAGCCGTAGATCAGGGCAACGGCTCAGCCTCGCTGCATCAGAAATGAGGTGTCATGGTCAGTCTCCAACAAGGCTGTGGCTGTCTGAGACCTAAAAGTGGCCTTCCAGTACCTGAAGGGGACCAATAGGAAAGATGGGGAGAAACTCTTCAGCAGGGGCTGTTGTGATAGGACGAGGGGTAATGTTTTTAAAATAGAGGGAGGTAGGTTTAGATTAGATATTAGGAAGAAATTTTTTACGCTGAGGATTGTGGAGCACTGTCCCAGGTTGCCCAGGGAGGCGGTGGATGCCCCATCCCTGGAAACATTCCAGGCCAGGCTGGCCGGGGCTCTGAGCAACCTGATCCGGTTGGAGATGTCCCTGCTCCTTGCAGGGGGGTTGGGCTGGGTGGGCTTTAACAGTGCCTTCCCACCCAAACCCTTCTCTGATTCTGTGATTCTATACAAGAGGTAGCTGAGCCAGTGGAGATGATCTTTGTGGGTGACCAAATGACCTACATCGTTACAGTGCTTTCTGTTTAAAATTAACTCAGCTCTAGCAGCCATGTATTAGCAAATGCATTGAACTGTGTATGAAGGAAAAAAAACTGCTTTGATTTTCTAAGAGCTGGCTCGAGAAGTGTTTGAAGGAAGAGAAAAAGAAAATAAATTAGTGAGTGTTTATCCAAATAAACATTGAACTTCCCATTTTGTTTGCAATACTGCACAAATCTAAGTGTACTGCTGGGTTTATCAAGGGGTTGATGACTCATTTATCAAACAAACCAAACATGTGATAATCCAGGTTTATTCTGGGATCAACTTTATTATCATACTATTGACTACAGTTGTGGAAAAAAAAAACCTGTGCAAAATGCAATTAGAGATTTTGTCCATTATTTTTAGATTTTGATTTACAGAGAGAAATCACCTGCTTCAGACCCCTGGTCTACCTTTGCTGTGCCTCACCTCCCGTAGGTCCACAGACACCACATTTTGCAAACAGAAAGCTCTGAAGAGCAGTCACCGGGAGTCCAGTATGCCATAGTAATTGGGATAAAGTCATTAATGAAGCAAGCGGTGGAACAAACGTAGCACCAGGAGTAGCTGGAGCAGAACAGAGGGTGTCAGAGGTGCCATAACAAAGATTGCACTTGCTTGGCTGATGGAGGATGTGCAAAGTGCAAAGAACATCTTCAGGCAAAGAGCAGAGCAGATGAGAAGACCTGCTGTGCAGAAGTGCTGACTTGCAGCAATCTTCTTGACTTACGGAGCTTGCTGCACATTTCTTGTCCTTAGTGTTTCTTGGTTTGGTTTCACGTTCAGCTGAGCTTCCAGAAGAGTCTGAAGATCTTAAAAGAACAAACTTTTGAGAGCTTACATAAGGTCTACCTTCTTTAAAGATTTCATTTTTGGGCTTAGAGCAGCTGGCCAGAACCATCCAACCGAGTCTGCCTATTTCAACACACCGCAAAACCGGGGCATCATTTTGCCCAAGTGGCAAAAAAAAAAAAAAAAATTTTGGTAAGCTTGAGCTGATCTGCCTGTGACACAACCTGACCAGGATAATCTCAGAATTCAAACTAGAAAAGTCTGATGTGAGATGCTAGGTGATGGATGGAGTCAGCACGAGTCCAAGCATCTGGGCATGTATGCTTACTGCCCTGGGTCTCCACCGGCTTGGGCATCTCGGTAGCACTCAACAGGCTCCTAGGACTCAGGGACAAGAGGATGCAAGGCAGAAGCTCACCATTGGATTACACTGGCTCCTTTTTAACTATTTGAAAACCATTTCCAAACTGACCCATGTGTTGGGGAAGTGGCTTGTGCCTCTGTCCAGTTGCTCCTTGGTATGTCAAGGTCTATGCGTGTTTTGGTCTACAACAGCAGTAGGAGATACGAGTTCTCTCCACCTTCTTATCCATCCAGCTTCTGGAAGGGTAAGGCAGGATAACAGTGGTATTTTGCTTTTTTTGCAAGTGCTCTGTGTGGGTGTTGGGCCTGAATGTGAACCGTCAGGCTCAGATGCCGCCAGGGTCACCGGTCAAGCCGGCACACCTGGCAGGGTTGTGTGGCTGCAGCTGACACACCACTCAGCTGGCTTTTTATGGGGACCAGCTGCTATGGGCAGGAACTCTTACAAATTTGCCAAGAACAGGAGAGAAAACACCTTTTCTTGGCACAACCTAATCTCTGACTCTTGAAGACGACTCTCCAGTGCTGGCTGCTGGCACGCTAGGACCACCTACCCCTCCTCTGTCTTCATGTGGGTGTCCACGGGAGGGACTGGCTGCTGCTTACAGGTTTCCCTGGAATTACACTGGGGCCTTATCCAGTTCCGACGGAAATCAGAGTGTCTCCAAACACGCCCTGTGCGTGCAGCCTGCAGAGCTGCAGATGGAGGAAACTGTCCAAATCTGTGGTTGGTGGGAGCCCTCACACACAGACCTGTGCTTACCAGACCTGACATGTTTGGGTGCTGTCCTGGGCTCCACAAGGAAAAGTTAACCATGAAAAACTGCATGAAGTAAGCCTAAAGCCTTATCTAAACCATTTAAATTCCACGTTTACCATTGCTTTGGAGTGATGGATTTAACAGGTCACGCTGAAAAACACATCCTTTTCACAGTCCTGACTTCATCCTCCACTTGCTCTTGTCTGGTACCATAACACTGTCCAAGAGACTTGCCTGGCTGTGCTCCTCAGCACTGGAGAGCCGGCAAACATCTATTGTGACAGAGGAGTGAAACCTCAGTCCCTCTCTTTCTTGAGCTGATTGCTGCTCTTGTTTAGCCCAGAACTCAGAGGCAGAGCTCTATCTGGGATCTTGGATACAAGGAGGAAATTTTTTACACTGAGGATGGTGGAGCACTGGCCCAGGTTGCCCAGAGAGGTGGTGGATGCCCCATCCCTGGAAGCATTCCAGGCCAGGTTGGATGAGGCTCTGAGCAACCTGATCTGGTTGGAGATGTCCCTGCTCCTTGCAGGGGGTTTGGACTGGATGGGCTTTAAATATCCCTTCCCACCCAAACCATTCTGTGGTTCTGTGATTCCCTACCAAAGTAACCTTTTTGGAAAGACACAAAGCAGCCTGCTGCGCATGTGATAAATATGAAGCGTCACCTACAGTCCCAAAGGGACAGGAGCTTCATTCTCCTAAGGATTTAAAAAGATACCCATGTAGGACAATCCAAGGTGAGAGGTGGGATGAAATCCCACCAGCCTTACTCCTCTGAGTGATCTGAGCCCTTCTTCCGCAGTGTGACTTCTAACAAATTCTCCTTGACTTTCTGCAATGGATTATACAGAAATGTGTGGCTAATCAAATGAATCCTACTGTCTTGGTTAGGGGAAATAAATATTTACAAAGGCAAAAAATCATAGCTGGCTTGAAGAAACCAGAGATTGCAAGTTGTATTTGCCGCAGGCTGACAGTAGTTTGTTTTCAAACAGCAAAACCTGCCTTAGGCTTGACCACGCAAAGCAATAAAAACTTCATTTTTGAGGGAAAGAAAAGAGAAATAGCCTTTTTTTTTAAGCCTTTCACATTTTTTTTTCTTTTTCTGAATAATATTTTCTTTAAACAGAATAGAAAATGTTGTTTATTTTTCTCCTTCTTTCATTCAGAGCTTCATCTTTAAGTGCTTTGTAGCCCCATTAGATCTCCCTTGCTAGGGGTAGGTTGGTTTCAGGCAGCTAAGCCTGCTGTTAATGTGAATTAATTAATTGCCAAAAAATATAAATGACTCACCTGTTTAAAAAATAAGAAACTGTAAATTGGGATTCACCACTTCTCCGCATCTCTTACTGTTTCAAAGCTGCCTCTCAGAGGAAGAAAACAGCCAGAGATGCTGTGTTTCTGGAAAAAAAAAAATTCTTGGCCATACAGTGATGATACCAGACACTGAGGAGACCAGGTACTTGGGGAAGGGGCTCTCAGGAGCAGCATTGGAAAAGCAGCACAACCATTTCTCACCCGTTACACCTGAATTTATGCGTGTGGTGCCTGGAGCTGCCCAGTCCCACCACCAGATGTGGACAGGGATGAAGTTTGTCCTGTCCAGCCTTTCTTCTAGCTCGTGAACAGAAGTCAAACTGCGATGAGAAGCACTTTTTAATTTCTTTTTTTTTTGCCAGGGAGAAGAGTCCATCTGTGTGGGCAGGGTGCTAAGCAGCAAATTAAGAAGAGTCATTCTGAAATTACATTCTGACTCATTTTATTTTGAAATGAAAAAACAAGGTTTCTGGAAGTTTTGCAAATCAGACGTGTGGGGGAAACCTAGTATTCCCTCAGTAGGTGTCATCCCAGTGTTTGGCATTTAGAAACAGCAAAAGCTCACACAAAAGTAAGTGTGCATCAGGCTGAATGTGTGCACGCTCGGAGGCTGGTGTGATTTGCTTGGGTTGGTTCAGAAGGGTCTCAGCTCTATTCCAAAATGATTAAAAAAAAGCTAAACATGAGCTATGTTTACAAAGTGTGCTGGTGGTGTTTCACCAGCACTTCAGGAAACCAGTTTCTAAAAAGAATATCCCCCATCTTTCACAAGAAGTAGAGTTTTGTTAGGAGTTAAAATGAGGGATTTATCTGTGGGCTAGTGCGTGACAACAGGTCCAATTAGACACCTGTGGAGGAAGTCAAAACCAAGCACTAGTCTTGCTGAAACAAAGGGGAATTTCATTGCTGTAGGAAAGAGGCTCATCCAATCTGTCGCAGGACCTGCATACGTCGAGACTCAACTACACACCAACCGTTCCCATCTCAACATTTGGCACTGATTAAATATTCAGAGCTTTACCATCAGGTAAATAAAATGATCTGAGAGAAGTTTCAGGGTCTGAGTCCATGCATGAATGGTTCATTCACCAGTCATCCAGTTTTGTTTTCCTTCTACCCTATGTTTAAGCAGGGATGCAATAATCAATTTATTATGAAGTTTGTGCTGTCCAATATTCTCAGTAATTTGTTTTGCCAGGTGGAAGCATCCAACTCATTAATCATCTGGTTTGTGCTTGGTTCTCTTTTAATATTTAACACCAGAAGAATGCATTTGTTTGTTTACCGATGTCAGGGACAAACAAGCTGTGATATCAATTCAATCTAGACAAGAAAGATGAAAACATCTTTTCAAACAGTACTTTAAAAAGGAGTCTGTTTCTCTAAACAGAGAAGAGCCACAAGGTAGCCAGAATAAATCAAGTCAGACTGAAGCTTCAGAGATGAGAAAAGCAAGTAAGAGAACAGCACTTTTCACTTCACACTGTTAATGTCTGCAACAGCTTTTTCTCAGCCTGAAAGCGTTGCACTTCTTTAGAATTGCGTTGAGATGAGATTGCCTGCTTGGGTTGGGTTCATTGCAAGAGCTTTGATGCAGGAAGGCTTTGAGGAGCTCTTTTGTTCTTGCTGTCTTTTATTCAAGGAAGAACCTTGAAAATCCCAGCAAATCATGTAGGATCATACCAAATGATGCTGGCCCATTGAAAATGCTGTTGTGTGAATAGATGATGCTCGCAGTGGTCAGTCCTTCTGCCCTGAAGAGCTACAGTCTCTGTCGGTACATTTGTGCACGCCGAGTTTGGCCCTTCAAGGTATGTGTTTGAGTGTTGTGTTGAATCTGGGACTTCACTGTGGTTCATCTGAGGACAACCTGTGCACAGATTTGAGATGAAACCACAGCTGATGTTTAATTAGCTCAGCTCCTGACTTCATTATGGATTAGAAATTCAAGCCAAGCCCATCAAGAAGTGTTTGAGAGAACACAGGCTGATGTATAGGCTAGCAGTAAAATTAGTAACACCTTCCAGATCTGATAGCAAACCTGGGGAGGCATGGAGGACACTGCTGCGTGTTACTGCTTATTAGCAACTGCGTGGAAATGGCCCCATTGTCTTGCAGTCCTTCAGGTGCTGCCTGGGCACTGGGTGGAGGATGTCTGCCAACATGCAAGAAGCCAGTCCTCCAGGTGCCAACATGCCATCCCATCAGTGCGACGCTAGGGTAGGTAACAGGGTAACAGAGGTGAGACAAAACCAGGCATCCAATGCCCAACCCAGCAGCCTTTGCAAACCCCTCTGCATGGAGAGGACGGGTGCACGTGCTGGGTGCACCTCCCTTGCTGTAACTATGGACAATAACTCAAGTTATAACACATGTGCCTCTACACACACCTAGGTAGGTAGCACTGGCTGCTGACCTTTTGGGTTCAGGGAAACAGTTTTCCCTGGTGATTATTTTTTTCTGTTTATATCTTCTTTGGGGAGGGTGCCCTGGGGAAGCCCAGCAGCCAGGTGAGAGCTGTTCTGCAACGAGAGCTCTGCTAGGGAGAACATGTCTCAGGGGACAGCATCTCCAAAGGAGATGCTTTTTTGTCCTGGGGGTAGACTGAAACAATGTAATAAAAATGTGAGAATACAATTAACATGATAGGTTGTACTGCAGGGAACACGTCCAGAAAACAAGTGAACAGACTACCCCTGGTAGCGTTAAATGAGGCAAGAAACAGGGGCTTTTAATGTTCTTTGCTTCAAATTAAAATCCCCAGGAAGAACAATGATAATTCCTTAATTCATCATTAAACTATCCTAAATATTCCCAGTCCTTCTATTTTGTTTGTCATCTAACAGATTTTTTTGTCATATTAGCAGCTGCATGAGTTATTATATACCATTTGAAAGCCTTGATTTAAAAACCTCTATGTAATTAGGCCTCAAAAGTTCCTTTTCTTTTTTTTTTTTGCCATCATTTGTATGGATGGAGTAAATGACTCATCTTAGCTCTTTCTGTAAAAATACGCACTGTGGGTGCTCTCCCCAAAATCAGAAACCTTAGCCAGTACAAAGGCAATACAAGGCAGGAGTAGCAGGGAAAACATTTGAAATTAAAACTCACTTTGAGAAGAAACAAATGAAGTTGTCTGTAGATATTACCCGTGATTCCTGTATTTTGAACAGTTGATTAAGACAGAGACAAATGAATTGAACTTGTTGAGCTACTGTGTAAATCTCTCAGATTTATGTAGAAAGATAGATTTGCCCATTCTCTCTATCAGGAGGAAAGCTTCTTCTAATGAAATAGGCCACCTGCTGCCACAATGCTAATCCTTTCTTTGGGTTTTAACTCGTAAGCATGGGGCAATGGCATCAAAAACTGCCTTTGAAAATGGTGTTTGTGCCTTTCCCTGCTCACCCGTGCTGCCAGCTTTCCTTGGTGCAGGGAAAGCTGCTGGTATGAATGAAACAAACCTGACCAAGAATTTATTTCTATCCTCCCCAGATAAAATATGTGTTTCCTGCTGTCCCCATATGTGCTGGAGGCACCACAGTGGTGGGAACAGGGCGGGTGAAGGAAGGGATCCAAGTGCCTCTGCCTGTCCACTGCACTTGGGAGACTTGGGGAAGAGCCCAAATGTATGATGTGGGACATCTCTGGGCAAGAGCTTGCCCTCCGTCCAGGACAGGGGACATCAATTTTCCTCCACTTCTTTGGCATCTGGGGTAAGAAGGGGCTTTCAGGGTGACAGGGCTCCTCCCAGCCTCCGGATGATGGGCACGGCTGCATGAGAGGTCAGTACTGAGGGACCCCTGGGCACTTGATCATTTTATTCATTTAGAGCTGGGAGAGCTCTAAATTTATTTTACCCCAAGAGCTCCAAAACCCTGGGAACTCTGGCTGAACCAGGAATAAGTAAACTGGGTCCATTTTGTTTGAAACTTTCTATGAGGAATATGGGAAAATATTCAGAAATATCCAAAACTCTGGAAATTGCAAATGCTGACCCACAGTCAGATAGAGCCATACAACACAGGCAAATGCCATCCTCGCCACCTCCCCCTTCGTTTCAATTATACCTCCCAGAGCTGGAGAGCAGATTACACTTCACATCTCACACACGCTTTCTTCGTTTCAGTGGGAAACCAATGGCCAGTTATCCTGTCACTATCTGCACACCCCATTAGGGTAACGAACAGAAGCCATCAAATTATAATACTCTTAATCACGCTAAATAATGCCTCGCGCTACAAGTTGCCCCATTAAAATCAATGGCCTATTTGTAGAGTGGAGAAGATCTCAGTGTGAGTAATGACATTAAAATCCCTCCCTGGCTGGGAATAAAATTTAAAACTCCCCAGTGCCTCCCAATCTACCTAACAAACAACGGGGGAAAGGTATTGACTGTTAATGCATCCATGTATATGATGCGTGTTTGTAAAATAGAGTTGTGGCTCTAATTCAGCAGATGAGGAGCATTTAATAAGAAGGGACGCTCGCCTATGTCAGCCTTATTGATTGGGGGCACAATGGTGTCTCCTGCTGACAAAGTAAATTATTTACTCGGCCACGGCAGCTCGAAGAAAGCTCACACAGCCCCTTCGATTTCAACTGGTTTTTAATTTTCCTTGGGGAAAGGGAAAGCACAATGCTACCTGGAGGTCTCAGGGAGAGGGAAACAGCATAAAGGTAGATTCCAGCGATGAGCCACTTACCTTCCGTACAAACAACAAAAAATAATCAAGAGCTCAGCTTGAAACCAAGGGTTTTGGCAAAGTGTTCCCACGACACCCATGTAGGTTGGGAAGTACTGCCTGCTGGCAAGCCAAGGACACACACTGTCCCCAGCCAAGAGAGAAAGACCAGGCTATTTCATCAATAAAAATTCCCAGAAAAGCCGGTCCATTTAGACACACACACACGTATATACATGCACATGCATGTTTTCCCACTCTACTTGAGCAAAACAGACACAGGAGAGCAGCTCAAAAGGATCAAAGAACTATGAGTGCCAAATCCTAGAAAAAATTGGGAGAAGAAGAAATATTCCAAACTCCGGTGTTGAGGTTTTGGGGTGGGGTTTTTTTTTATTTTGTTTTGTTTTTTTAATTGGATTTAATTGTAGGTCATAAACGGTCACAAAAATTCAAAGAAGTTCCATCTTAAAGTGCATGGTGGTTGTGGGAGGGATTGCTCCTTCATCCTGTGCAAGCAGGACCAGCCACCATGCAGGTTCCTGGGGTCTCCAGCATCACAGGGGATGCTCAGCAGCATCGCAGGTCACCAGGGCCGGGTGGCTGTTTGGTGATAGGAAAGAAACAGTGCCAGACAACAGTAATGCCTTTTCATTATCCTAAAAGCTTAGGAAACTAATTCAAAAACTAAAGAGGGTTAAACAGGATTAGAAGCATTCTTCTCTTCTGAATGCAGCTAAGAATAATCAAATTGTTATTCAAAACAGGGAGTGGATAGTGTTTAATACATCAAGCATGCTCTTCACAAGGGTTTTTACCTCCCACATGCACTAATCTCTTGGCTATCAGGATCACCACCACGTCTGTTCGACGGTGACTGAGGTGGGATGTGGAGATCTCTCTCCTCCGGGAAAGCACCTGTCACCAGCACTGCAAAGCCGCAGAGCCAAGGAGGAAAGGAGTGTGTGAATGCAGCATGCATGGGGAAACAACAAATTTGCTCTGGTGCACAGGCAATAAGGATATTCACTCTGTTTCTGCTGTCTTGAATGCGAGGATCTTTTTGTCTGTTTGTTACATCTGTGTACACGATGCCCCATCGGCTTTGTCGTGCTGTGGGGAAGCTTCAAGGAGAGGAAATAACCACTCCCAAACCTGCCCTCCCTTTCAAAAAAAAAAAAAAAATCAGCTCTCAAATGAGCACAAAAAGCAGGCAACAAATCTGATTCTCATCTGGCATGCTGAGGACACCTCATGCCTGTAACTGCCTTGATTTTAAAGTAGTACTCAAGTTTTTGAAAATTTACTAAAAAAGTATGGAGGCAGATGCCTTTCCCCACATGAAGGGCTTACAGTTAAAGAGGGACTGGATAAAATTCCATCTGAAGACCAAGTTGATGTTGCTTCCTCTTTCTTTCTCGTCTACATTTCGCACTAAAGAACTCCCTGTTGTGGCCTGAGACATCCACAAGGTGTTTGGAGAAATAAACCCCGGAGAGCAGGTTGCAAGGTATATGTCTTCATGAAGACAAACGCTAAAGGTGACAGAAGTCCCCACAGGGCACCTGCTTGTGCATTTGTTCCAGGGGAGTTCAGCATCCTTTACCATTCAGACCTTCTGGCTTTGCCAACAACAGAGATGGAATCCAGCGGTTCCTGGTCAATACAAGAACAAGCCAAGGCTTTCTGATCTGTACATTATAAAAGTTGCACATGAGATGTAACTCCATAATTTTCCTGGACTCTGCGGTCACTGAATCTCTTTACTCCCTGAGCAGTAAAAGACTTTCATAATTCTTCTTGTGAAATTAGTTTGGAAAGAGGAAAGATGATACTATCTCACAAGGCATTACTAGTTTTCTCCTGAAGAAAGGTACAACATTGCTGGTGCTGACTGGGACCTTGTTTTGCAAAATATCTTAAGTCCTGTAAACATCGTCTGCCCAAATATGCACATTTCCTTCAGTGGTACAAAAGAAAATTAATCTCCTCAGATCTGGGTCATATACCCAAGGCGGGGATGGGAAAAATGGTCCAGCATCAGATCCCCAAATTCCTTCATTGCTGTGTTCGCGCAGTCCGTTAATGTCCCAGCAGGATGAATGCTGAGGGCCTCCATGAAATGAGCGTTTCTGTGCAACATTGTCCATGCATTTGCCATGAAGAGGTTTAGACCTGGATCTTCCAGGGTGTGCAGCAGCTCATGGCCAGACGAATCTTTCCAAGGAATCCCACATCCATTCGACAACCCAAACATCCCAGCAGCTGCAAAGTTATCTTTAATTTCAAAACAGTGGGTTGGGTTTATTGTAGGAAAGAGACTGTATATTACTATAGAAACAAGTAGAGGAAGGTCACTGTTGGACTTCATTGGACTTTTTTTTTTTTTGTGGAAGAGTGATTTTGGCCTGGTAGTATTGCTTTCTTTCCTGTTGAAGCACAATATCAGCAAGCCCTTTCGCAGCCCTATGGAAACAGGTAGCCACAGAAAACTTTCTAATTCTGAACCTGGTGATTTTCCCTGATAGATTATTTCTATCTAGCCGTAAAACTACACGCTGCTCTCTGAAGGGCATTTTTCTGGGGGAAAAAAAAAAATGGGAAACAAGACAATCAGTGAAATACCAGGCAAACTCTGATTGTGAATGTCATCTTCTTTGACTCAGGCACTGGTTAACTTGAAGTCACTGAAAACAACTTCCTAAAAGTTGTTGCTGCTAGCTATACAGGCATGTAAATGAAGTTTCTGTTAAAAATTTATGGTGAAAAAATATTTGTGTTTGAGTTTGATTATTCACAGTGTGGAGCCCCTGAGTTCTTGGTTTAAGTCTCAAACCCTGTGGCAGAGTCAACTTCTCACTGTAATGTGAGTTTTATCAGTAAAATAATGAGCTCAAATTAAAATACTCCAACCTGAAGGACACGCAGAGCTATCCTCTCCCTCCTCCTCCTCCCCCATGCTCATCTGCCTCTCTGGAGCATCATTTCTGTGGATGAGGACAGCTCTGGTGAGTCACTCGCACGTCTTGCTGCTCCCCAACGTGTTGCTCTGCTCCTTGGCCAAGGTAGACCCTTGGATGTGGGGCAGACTTGGGTGTCCCCACATCCTGCACTTTGTGTCTGCAAAGGAGTCTTGTTTTCTAGATGCTTAATGCTGGCAATGATACACTGGCCATGCCCTCTCCTTGCTCTTCCAAAGGGGGAAAATGTAACTCATGTAATTCCTGACACAAGTCTTGTCTCCTGGGGTGCTAGCTTGCTCTGCTACACGCACTACTGCAAAAGCCAGGCAGCTGCTGAGCCTTTTGGCACATCCTTATGCTTTTTGTTGAAAACAGCAAATAATGAGACAGATTTTAGTCAACGGGCATGCACTAATTGACATCAGTTTTGCTGTAATTGGTAGAGGGGAAAGTATCTGGTTATTAACATTCAAAGAAGAAAGAGGCCTAGATTTTCTGGCCTTTTCTAAATGATAAAGCTCTCTTCCTCTTGGAACCTGACAAAAGTGAGCTTCAGAACTGGAGAAGCAGCACTTTGAGAGAGATAAAAAATTACAGACCTAAATGCTAACCTGGTGATTTTTCATTTGAATCTGTGCATTATCTGTGGAGCTCAACCCTCACGCAAGCAGGTTTGGATTATAAATAGGACTCAACGGGAGTTTTCAAAAGCATCTTTTTCAGTGGATAATATCTGCCAAAACCAGAGCCGTTTCCAGGAACATATGCGTTTTGACAAGTTCCAGGTGTGAAGCGAGGACAGGCGTTAGCCTGGCAGCTGACGCATTCGCCAATATATGGGAAATGCATTTTCAAGTTTCTGCTCGACTTGATTCGTACTGAAAACTTGGACTTGACTTGCTCTTGTCATGGAGAGACCAAGCTGCTGCCTGCTCTGGTGCGATTCCCACACCCTGTAAGAAGGCTTTAACATCTCCACTGGTTGTTTTGCAGAAGAGCAGGATAGGTTGTGTAACGCTGAACTCCTCACAGCTGTAAAACCCTGTTTCCTCCCCACTCCTTCCCCCCCAAAACAGTGACGGTGACAATTTCCCTGCACCTCGCACCAACGTTACCTTTGACTTAAGACACACATAGACTATTTTAAAACAAAGCATCTAGGATAGTTTTAGCTTTAACCTCATTTCAAGGATATAAAATTGAACATAATATCCATAGGCTCTTTTTCCCTAACCCGTCCTAGACTCCAAAGATAATCTTCTTATGAATTCAGGGTCAGACAGTGGCTGGAAAACAGCTGGCCAAAAAATTGTAATAAAATATTCTTCACTTCCAGTTCTAAAGAAGTTTTTTAAAAGCTGCATATGCCTGATAATGCTGGTGTGTCACTTCGGATAGCCTACATGAGACAAAAAGGAAGGGGTTTTTTGGTGGATTATTTTTCGGTCCTAAGGGATGTGCAGTTATTTCTTGCTCACATAGGATGGGCATTCTCAATGTCTGGAAGCACCTTTTTAATCCATACCCTTAACGAGAAGGCAAATTGGTGAATGAATTAGTTTCTTTTCTTGTTTTACAGGGCACTGCTCAGCACTGAAACCCAGTGGGACAAAGCCTGTGCATGCTGAGGACTTGAGGCTGGAGGCTGTGCTGGTCCATGCTCTTGCAGCTTTTGCTGGTGCCACAAAGAGTTGATGCTGAGAGCAATACTGGTGGGTTATCATCATCTTGGTCAACCTGGGTGGGGAGACAACTATGGTATTAACACAAACAAACCACTGCTTTCATGAAGCTGTACAGTTTTGGAGGCAGAAGGAGACGGAGAACACCTGGACAGTGCTCTACAGTATGTACAGGACATCCAGCCAACATCCTTCTCTATCCAGATCCTTAACCCTTGGCATGGGTTTGACAGAAACACCCCAGCAGGTGAGCACGAAGGGGGAAAAACCAGGAGTTTGCATTTTGGGGAAAGTTGGACAAACTGTTTTCCCCAGAGAGCTTGTGTAGCTAAACTGTATTGTTCAGTAAAGATCAAAGCGTTGTGTAGGAACATGTCAGTTCTGACATAACTTTCTGAAGAAAGGAATTGAAATGAATCATTTCTGCTCCCTCATTTTGATAAAGCTAAAATGTGTCAATAGTAGTGAAATGTTTTGATAAACTCCAAAACACTGCTTTGCATAAAACTGAAAATGTTTTGACTCTCGTAGCAAGGATAAATGCAGGTATCATTCTTGGGTGCCTTTTGCTATTTGTTTTTACAAACCTCCGACATGCTCTTCTCTCTTTCTCATCCTTGCATCAGTGAATTCCAGAGATCACTCAAGAAACCCAAATGCATATAAAAATTCCCTAACAGGATAATGTATTTTGAGGTAGTTCGCCATGTATTCCTTTTTGCTGACTGTGAATCACCCCAGAGTTCACACCATGCAGCAAGGCTCCTCTCCTCTCCTCTCCTCTCCTCTCCTCTCCTCTCCTCTCCTCGGCCAAGAGCTCAGGCAGGTGCAGACAGGTCAAATACTTCATTTTCTGATTTTTTCCTTCTTCTTCAGAGTTTTTGCTGGAAAGAGCTGGAGCGTCCCACTCTGCTGTCACCTTCCCAGCTCACGCTGGCCCCAGGACAGGGCATTTCAGGACACACAGCGCTGTGTGTCCCTTTGGAGCCTGCAGCATTCCCTAGTTCGGGAAGGCCGATGGCAGGTCAGATCTGGGGAGTGTGCAGAGCCAAGCAGGGCTCCCACGTTTCTCTCCATAGAAACTTAGACAAATTAATCGTCCCATCCATGAAATATCAGGTGGTATGGGGACAGGCTGCCGCTTGGCCAGGAAACCCAGCACAACAGGGAAAGGACACACAGGCAGCATTTCCAAGTAGGGGGAGAAGGACCTGTGTAGGAAAAGCAGGAATTTGGATGCCCTGAGACTGCTTATTGGGGTCTGCGTGGGATAGCTCCAGGATCCCGAGCAGGGTGAGACCTAGGGACCCCCGGAAAGCAGGTTTGGGGTTGGTAATGATGTACCAGCCAAGGTGCAGCCCTTTTTGACACCGCATGAGGGTCGACGGGCTTCTCCGAGTCCCCTTTACCGAATCCTCATTACTAAGTCTTGGGGAGGGAGTCGGATCCAGGAGGAAAACGATCCCACGCTGAGCAGAGCCCACGCAGCCGCGGGAGGGCAGCAGCTCCCCGCGGGGACCGTGGGGCTGAGGGGGGAAGCAAAGAGCCATCGAAATTCCTTCTTGTAAAGCCAAGAAAAGTCCTCGGCTCCCGGGGCTGAGTCCCCATCTCCATCTCACCCTCGCAAACACCGTCAGCTCTCGCTGACAGCCACAGGGCTCTGGGGCAGAAGCCGTTATCCCCATCTCTGGGGGTCCCCATCACGCTGTGGTCTCTGCCGGTGTGGGGCTGGGGGTCTCGCACAGCGCCTTGCGCAGCGCCCTGCAGCTTCTGGCACTGCCAGGCTGTGGCTGCGGCTCTTGGCACCCGCACACGCTGGTTCTCCGCTGCCTGGCATTTCTGTGCGTCGGATCGTTCTGACCCAGGGTTGTGTCATTACTGTCCCCAACCCCTGCCACCGAGCATGAGGGAGCAGCCCAGGATTCCAGGGAAACAGCCCTTCTCTCTCTTTCGCCCCCTGAGTGCCTCAGTTTCCCTGTCTCCGAAAAGGACCTTGGTATCGCAAGGGAATGAGAGGTTTATAAAACCCTTTTGGGAGGCACCCCCAAGCAACTCCGGCATTTCAGCGGGGACAATTCTTGTGCAGATCCGACTCCCTGTACTTTCTTGTTACAGAAGCAATTTCTTAGGACGCAGAGGGAAAAAAAACAATCCAAGTGAGAAGAAAACCTGTCCAAATTATCTAACCCAAGCTGACCTTCCCTCCCCTTGCGATGCCCAGGTTTATAGCCAAAGGGCTGGTTTCGCCAGGTCCAGTTCTTGGCTGGGTCTCACCCAGCTCCCAGCTCTGTTTCAGCAGAAATATTCCCATTTGCCCCAGTGCTCTGGGGAGGGGAGCTGAGAACCCACACTTTCATATCTGTATGCATTTATTCCCCCTTAAATCCTTGGACTCAGAGGTTTAAAACCCAGGCTGCCTTTCACGAAAGAGTTAATAAAAAGAGGGAGTGAGCAAGATTTTGCAAGGAATTAAACCCAGAGGAAAGAGCCTATGGGAAAGAGCCTACTGCCAGCCCGGGGCCGTAGATCACCAGTTCGACCAGTGCGGTGTACTTGCTGCCAGGATTTATTACTTGCTGCAGTCCTGCTCTGAGCTGAGAGAGGAAAAAAAAAAAAAAAAAGCATGAGGGGCGGGCGGGGACACTCCTTGACTCAAAACCCAGTGACGAGCCAGTAGTTTCCTCCGCCGGCCCCGCTCGCCGTGCGTGTCATACACCCAGACTCATGATTCATCTCCTGGACGGCTCAAAACCACCAGCTGGCCCGGCGCTGTTCTTCCATCGCTCACAGCGGGGCTGGTCCAAGCAGCCCCCCGCGCTCGGAGCTGGGAGGAGAAGATGGGAAAACTCTGCTTGGCCGTCGGGATCCTCGCGCTCTGCGCTGCTGGCAGCTGGGGTAGGTTTACAGCCGATAGCGCCGTCGCTTGCTTAAAGCCAGGGCATTTCGTGATTATGTTACCGGTTATTTCCCAAAATCCCAGGACTTTTCTGTGATTTCCTGGGAAAATCGCTCAGAGAGGGAGCTGGCAAGCTGAAACCTCGACGCCGTTCCCAAACACAAAGTGCCACTCAAGCAGGTCGGCCTTTGGCCAGGAGGGTTTCTCAGAGATGTTACGGGGTCAAAATGCGGTTTGGTGCGTTATCCTCGCACCGGGTGTGGCAAGTTTATATTCTCTACCTACGCTGTTTGGCTGCGGGTACCAGTTTGTAACGGAAGGACAGCGGTGCAACTTGGGCTCCACCCTTAATAAACAGAAAACACACTGGGGGGGATTGCAGAGCAGGCAGTCACCATATCCCTGTCATTTTAAGGGCATGGGGTGCATTTATGTCATCATTTCTGGCTTGTGGGTTTTTTTCTCACAGTATTTTCGTGGTTTTCTTTTAAAAATCTGATTTGTGGCATCAAGTGTTTTCAGGACAAATGTAGTTTGTATTTTACAAAATTTTTCAGTGTCTGAAGTGTGGAGAAGAAGCTTAGAAAAGCTTTATCTCCTCCCCAGGTGCGTTTCCAGGGCTCAAAGAAAATCTTGCAACTGCCAGTCAGTGTGACATTTTCAGCTCCTATTTTATAAATCGATCCCTTTGCTTTCAAGGGGAGGAGGTTTGGGGCAACGGTGTTCTGTCTAAAGAATGCCAGACTCTGGTGAATTCCCAGGAGGAGGCTCCGATCCGCTGCCAGAGTGAGCTGTCGTCAGGGCAGGACGCGGGATAACCCCGGGAAGAGTTTGAGTTAGAGTTTGAGGCTGTGCAGGTGACTTTTCTGGTCCTGGGTGTGGGTGCCTAGAATCAGCTGAGCTCGGTTTGGGACGTCCGATGATGCTGGCAGGCAGGGAGAGGTTCAGGGAAAAGACCCAGCCACGGGACGGCGTGGGCAGGAGGGCAGCCGGAAAAGCACAAATTCTTATCGCTCGGCCAAGCAGAAAGGCCGCCAGAGAAGATGTAAGTACGGTTTGTGTCTCCATCAAGTTTTCTAAAATATCTTTCTCAAGTGTTCTGCGTATGCATTCTTGCTCAAACGGCCGAGGAGGAAAAAACAAAGTGTGCGGCTGGCTCATGCGGTACGTAGAGGTTACTTGGAGTGCAGACTGGGGACTGAGTAATTTTCTCCAGTTAGGGGAGGGTGGTGCTGAGCCACAGACGTCTGGGGTATTTCAAGTGCATCACTTCACCTCGCTCAGGGCCGCAGCGTTCCCCAGCCTCAGGCGAGCGGTTCTCATGCTGCCCGGTTTGTCTCCCGTTTCCCTCTATTTCATATGCTAGGATTTTTTCTTTTTCTTTTAAAGCCTCCTGAGTCTTTGGGATCAGATCGTTACATGAGACCAGCTGCTTTGGTCGTAAAAAAAAAATTGCAGTAAAAAACCTTTGGTTTATCAGTTTTTATTGCTGGAAAAACAAGCCCCCCCAAAAAAAGGAATTAAAAACCACAGAATGTGGCTGTGCTGAGATCTCATTAACCTGCTCACAGCCAGGCAGCATCCTCAGCTCGGGAAGCGCTTCTGGGCACTCACAGGGCCACGACCTGAAGGGGCTCAAGCTGCATCATCCTCCGCTCCCCTCCGCCTCCGCTTTTTGCTCCTACATCACCCCAAGGTCCCCGCTCCCTGTCTCCCTCCCACAAAGCCCTCCCAACACGCGCCCTGCCTCCATCCAAGCCAGCAGTGCTGGGAATGCTGAAACAGAGGCGCAGAGACCTCTCCCTGCAGCGAGGCTGATGAGGCTGCAGCCGCATGTTGGGATGGTGATAACTGCCCTCTGCTAATCACCGCTGGTGCCCGGAGGATTTTGGCCCCTTCCCAGGGGGAAGGGATGACCTTGCTCCATCCAGCTCTGGGTTAAGCACACCCAGGAATGGCTCCGTACAGAGCTGGAGGACAGGGAAGCATCCCTCATCCGTTGGGACGTGTCTTGGTCATGGAGCGATGGAGACCACGGGCCTTCAGGCAGCCCGAGCGGGCAGGTACTCACCTGCACGGACTCCCCGGGCAAAGCCACCAGTGCTGGCAATGCCGTGGTGGCATGCTGTGACAGCAGACCCCAGGACAGTCTCGGGCATGGCAGCACCCCTCCTGCAGAGACCCTCCGTGCTGCAGCTCCATCTGACCCCGTGTGCTGCTCTCCAGCCATGGGGCCACCTCTCTGCTCAGGCAGGACAGCCCAGCTTGAGGAACTCCTTCCAAAATCAGCTGGAAAATTGGGTTTCTATCTCCAGCATGGCGTGGGGACACCAGATCAAGGACCCCTGGGCTGTGGGGTGGTGGCAAGAGGGGAAAAAAGGAAACCACAGGGGACCAGAGGCTGCACACAGGCCGGAGGTGTTGTGTACCAAACGCTGGGGAGCAGATCAACTCTTCAGCCCAAAGGGACGGTCCTGAGGCTCGTTAGCCCCAGAGCTCAAGTTTCACAGCATGAGGAGGTGAAGAGGAGGTGAAGAGGAGGCAGCCAGGGGCTCGGCCGGCAGACGCAAGCTTGGAAATCCTCCACATTGTTTCAGTGCAGCTGGGTCTTGCCAAGACCAGGGCTAATGCTGCACAGGGGAAACTGAGGCAAAGGAGCGGCGGAGGAACTTGGGTAAAGTCGCAGAGGAAACCTGTTTGAGATAGGATTTGGACCAGTGTGTCTTATATCCTGAACGCTGGTGTGAGCCCTGGGTCCTGTTCCCAGGCTGGGAGCATGGCTCGGGCACCCACGGGTGGCAGGGGTCCCTGCCAGCCCTGCCCTTCCCCAGCCAGCTGGGTGCTGGGGCAGAGCTGAAACCCACCCCGCAGGAACAAACCCTGCACCGGCGTTCAACAGGAGTCTGGGCCAAGAGCGTTGCTGGTGGTACTGGTGCCGTAACCCAGCCCCAGCCAGGTCTGCAGCCACCCCGGCCGTGAGTCAGCAGCTGGAGGTGGTGGCTATGGGGAGGTACACGAGCGCGGAAAGCTACCTGGCACCTCTCCCCCCATCCCTGAGTGAGGGGATGTGGTGCTGGTCCAGGTATCAAAGCATCAGGGCTCCCCAGGGACCTGCGGTTTCAGAAGCTGTTCCCACATTCGGGCACGTGGCCTTGGGGTTGGCAGCTCTGAAAGTTTAATCCCGAGCGCCTCAAGCTGCTGGGGCCGTCCTCGTCCTCGAGGGCTGAGCTGCCGCCAGCCGCGCTGGAACCAACTCCTGGCTGCACGGCACAGCGCAAATCCAAGGCACGCGCCCCGGCGCTGGGCCACAGCCGCCGGCGCTTGGCACGGCAGCAGGGATTTCACGCGGACATGGCAGGAGCAGGCGTGAGAAGCGGGAGCCGGCGCTGTCGGTGCTGCCGCTGCTTTCCGAAATTCCTTTGCCTTCCCCCTGCCAAGCCCCGGCTCTCCGCACGCGTCCACCCCAGGAGGCGATACCGCTGCTAAGACACTGCCACATGTCCTCGGTGCAGAAAGCACCAGAGATCAGCCTGTCGCTCTTTGGGGCAATGCTAAATTTCAAGTCTTTCCCATCCTTGCATGCTGCAGACCGGTATTTTGGTGTACGGTGAGAGCTCTGGGAGATGGTGCCACCCTCAAACTGGTGCTGAGCCAGGCCAGTGTGTTTTAGCCTTTAGTTTTGTCCCCCTGTGTGTGACGAACAGAGTGTGGGTGGCAGAGGTCTGACGGGGCACGCTGGCCCCTGTGCCCTGGGACAGGTCCCCGAGCAGCCACTGGCCTTTGGGACAGCCGCAGCGTGTCCGGCTCAGCCCCTGACACCGCCCTGGTACAGACACACGCATCCACAACACGCTGCACGCACGGCCGCTGCACGCACCCGCACACGGAGGCACGAACCCTCGCGCTCCCAGGCTGCATGCCGGCAGACGTGAGCACACGGTGCCACCGCCACGGTTCTGCCCAAAGACCTGATGACATCGCTTCACCGTTTCCTCTTTCTGCTTTGTGTTGCATTTCCTGCAGCTACGGAAAACGCTGCTTTTTCTGCCTGCAGCTGCCAGCAAGAACCCTGGGCAGGGATGGTGGGGGGGGGACACGGGGCAAAGGGGAGACCCCAGTGCCCACTGCTCCATGCTGGCGTCCCCCGGGGCTCTGCAGGCTGCAGCATCCCCCCAGCTGGGCAGGCACGCAGCTGTGGTCTGCTCTGCCTGGGGAATCCTAAAGCTCGTGCCCCGGGAGGAAGGAAGAGGTGAGGGTGACGCCACTGTGGCTGTGCCTGCAGCCGCTCACCGATTCGGCCGTTGGCAGCAAGAACCGCAGGGCCGCACGGTCCTGTCTCTGTTGGAGGAGCTCCTCCTGCCCTGGCAAGCTCCGGCACTGCCCTGGGGCCCCTGCAGGCATTTTGGGGCCCTTTAATCTCTCACGTGGACCCACTGGCCTCTGACAGTCACAACTGGTGCCAGTGTGCATCTCCCAAAGTCCCCACTGCAACGTCCACCAGCAGAGCCCAACCTTTGCCCCGGGGCATCGACCCAAACTGCAGCCAGCACATTCCTGGACTCGTGCCCCTTCCCTCCCCTCCTTTTCCTGGGTTTGAACCCGAGCCAAGACCAGCTGCCGCGTTTAGCATCTGCACAACGAGGCACTGACCACCCTGGACCGGGGGCGGTGGGAAGAGGCAGCAGCTCCCCAGCTGCTGGCACGACAGCAGGTACCACACTGTGCCCCTCGGAATTCACCGCTTCCCCCTCCCTGCTGCCCCAAAATGTCAGCAGGGAGGCACAAGGGGAGATGTCCCCACCCCACCAGCAATGGGGGCTTCATTGCAGGCATGGGGAGAACCCTTTCAGGAGCTGGCAGGTGGGAAATGATGCTCAGTCATCGGCAGGATGAAGCCCAGCTGCTACCGGGTTATAAAAGGGGCAAGGAGGGAGCACCTGGGGTTTGGGGCTGCGAAAGGGGTCAGAGCAGAGCTCTTGGTGAGATGGGGCTCTGTCTGCTCATGAAGGTGTTGGCTGAGCACCAAGACTTCAGCACGTGTGTGGGTTTTGGGTTCTACGGGCTGTAACCGCTCTCTGTTTTACCGTTTCAGGGGGTAACATCTGCACCACCCGCGGGGTGAACTCCTGCAAGCAGTGCCTGGCTGTCAGCCCCCTCTGCGCATGGTGCTCTGCGGAGGTAAGGGCTGGGGAGAGGCCGAGCGGGGCTGGAGCGCATCCCCGAGCAGGATGGGGGATGTGTCGGAAGGGATGAGCCCTTGGGCTGAGGGATGGGTGCTGGGCTGTGTGTTCCAGCCACAAGCCTGCTCTCCGCCTGTTCCCACCGTGCCTAAACGCATTCCTCGGCAGCATCGGCTCTGACCACAGCTCTCTGTGCGCATCCCGGGGCTCCGTCTGGCCATTCCTGCCTCGCTCCAAAAATCTGCCCCTTATCTGGGTGCGTTGGCGGGAGCTACGTGGAGCTGGCTGGGAAATGCTGATGTTTCCACTGGGAATTCGCTTGGTCTCTCAAAAAATGTGCATTTGAAAACTGAGTTTACTTTTGGTTTGATTCTTGAAAAGCCATTGTAAAGCTCTGGCTAAGGGAGTTTAATTGCTGGAAGGGCTGGAAAGGAAAGGAGACCTGGTAGGAGGAAGAAAAATTGCTGATTAGAAATTATTTAGAGTTTGGGTTTAAAAGGCGCATTTTTTTTTTTTTTTTTCATTTGAAAGAGGGAGGAAGGGAGACAAGGTGCCTGGTTTTGGTTACTGAGCTAAAGAGGATGTGAGAGTTGAGCTGTGACCCTACAATCGTGTTTGGGTGGGCAAGGGCCTGGAAGATCTGCCACCCTCTGCTCCAAAAACGCTGCTGGGGTTTGGTCCGGGGTGGGGGTGGCAGGAGGAAGGAGTTTCCCAGCAGATGAGAGAGCAGCCCCGGGGCAGAGACCGGGGAGGTGAGGCTGGGATGGGCAGAGGTGACAAAACCTCCTCCCGGGCTTGGCAGCCCGGAGCAGTTCTCCCTCGGGCAAGGCTTTTCTTGCTTTCTGCTTCTCCATCCGCCAAACTCCGCATCCTCTCGCTGCGGCTGAGCCCGCGGTGCCCACCGGGACTGGGGAAAGACCTGAGGGGGGGAAAAACGTGATCCGGACTGGAAAACGCTGCTGGAGCGTGTGGCCTGATGCTTCGGGGCCAGTGGGTGTCTGGAGGGGACGTCTGCGCCTGCTGCGCCCATCAGATCGCGCCGGGGTCTTGGTGTGCGGGGTGAATGAAGACGTTTGCGCGGGTTAGCCCCATCTTATCTCCAGCACGGAGTGGCTGAGCTTCCCGGCGTGATAAGGGGACGTGGCTGGGCTGGGCTCGCTCCTTCCCGATCCGACTGGCGTCTTGACGCTGCAGGGGGGGCTGTGATGGAGTTGGGGCTGGGGTTTTTTTTGTTGGTTTGGTTTTTTTCCCCCTCCAGATCAGCAAAGGTTTCCAAAAAAGGAAATATTTCCAGTGCAGCTCAGGGCTGTGCTGGTGGACAGACGTGACAAGCAGCGAGGGGGCCGTCCCGCTGCCAGTAACCAGCCCCCCAGAGAGCCGGGTTGTGTGAGCTCTGCCTCCAACATCTGGACCACGTTGTCTTAATTTCACAAATGAGGTTTTTTTTTCTGCGGGTTTGTTTAATTTCCCTGGGGTGAGGGAGGGCTCTGATACCGCTCCCTGCTTCTTTTTAAAGGGACGGTGCCCTTATTTGTGCTCCTCCTGCTCCCACCGCAGCCCTTTCCCACCCGCGCTGCCTTCCCGAGGAGAAGAAGTTATTACTCCTTCTCCATCCTGGCTTTGGACAGGAGAAGAAATTTCATTGCAGTTTCTTGTAATCACTGACCCCACTGAGCGCTGACGCAGAGGAGAATCGAGTTTTACTTTTCAGAGACCTTGACCGCTCTTACAAACAGATAGATGTGCCCCTCCACTCACTTCTTTTGAAAAAAAAAGTCATTTTTTTTAACAGTGAGATATAGCTCTGAAATCACTTTGGAGATCATTGTGACAGATATTCCAGGGTCTCACCCACCCAAAATGTCACCTGCTCTGGTTCCCTTGAAGGAAAGGTGGAGGCAAGCCTGGCCCGGAGATGGTTTTTGGAGAAGCTGCTGGGAGGTTTTAGCTTGATCTGCGGAGGCAGCTGTACCTTGGGTCCTCCCAGGAGCTCTCCTGCGGAGAAGCTGATGCTGCGTGTGGTTGCCTGAGAGATGAAAATGGAGATGTCCAGGGTGTGCAGCAGTGGGGTAAGCCCCTGCGCTGTGAGTTTGTTGCCAGAAAGCCTGGGCTGCCTCTGGGTTGCTCCTACCCAGGGCTGTGTCCAAGTCGTAGAGTCAGCCAATCTACGGAGACTGGGGGGGAAATAACAGACCAGAGACTGGGGGCTGTGGGGGCCTCAGCCAAACGCCCCATCGATGGCACAGTAACTTTTTCCACTGGCCTTTTGCAGTAGTTTTGTGGCTTGGGAGATTGTTGAGCATCCTGAGTCAACGACAATGTTCAGGGATCCAGGGAAAGGGGAATGATGCAGCCCCTGGGGTTAAATAGCTTCTCTGTGGGAATCTCGTGGTAGGAATGATGCTGTTGATCCCAGAAGGTGCTACGCAGCCTTTGAGGCCACAGGAGCTCCCCAGGATCTCCAGGTATCACCCAAGAGCCCAGGACCACAGTTAAAAACCTGTCTGCCTAGCCTGCTTTTTGCCTGCATATCTTTCCGGTGATTTTTCCCACCCGGGGACAGGAATGTACACGATGGTTGATGGGGTCTGGAATAAACCAGGCACATCTTCCTGCAGCAGGGAGCCCCATGGGGAAGTCCAGGGGGTGGGTGGGTGCGAGGGAGCTAATTTAGACGGATGACTTGTCCTCTTCACTGACAGTATCTGTCCCGGCAGCAAGGGTGTGAGCAGGAGGACCACGCCTGCTGATGTATTTTCTGGCTATCGCTTGGCCGCTGTTTCCAGAGGGCTGCAGGCCAGCCAGGGCCTCCTGAAACTGCTCAAGTTTTTCCCCTCGTTTGCTTTAAAACACACAAATTTGTTCCTGGGTTCAGCCAGCCTGAACCTGGGGGAGTTGGTATCCTGGATGGGGAACCTGTCCGGTGCTGGGAGGCTGCAGTGTTGGGGTCCAGCTTCCCAGGAGTGGGGAGGGAGCTGAACCAGCCCCACCAGGACTTGTGCCCCTGTTTGCAGGGGAAGGCTGTGCCAGTCTGCTGCAGGACTTTGAATGGAGAAAGATTTGGGCTGTGGGAGGGAGACAGAGAAACCCCTTGGAGGGGAGGGTGGCTGCTGCCTGACTGGGAACGTGCGGCAGCAGATCCTGGCAGCACTGGGCTGGCAGAGAAATTCTTCCCATATTTGTCTTCATGAGAAACTGGAGTGACGGGAGCCCTTCTGAATGTGCTGTGATAAGGATGAGGAGCTGGGAGCTTTCCAGGAAAGGAGGGACAGGGCTGGAGCCCCACCATGACTCCACACTTCATGCTTCCTGTCCCTGACGGGCACTTGATGGCTTTTCCCGCAGCCCTGTTGCCTTTTTGCTCTTTTACTCCTTTTTTGGTTTTCCTTTCCCCTGGGCGGCTCCATCTGGCAGGAAGCTGGAGAGCTGGAGATAGGTCTGAACCGTTCTCAGACAGGAACCCACCACCACTTTGCACAATGGGCTCACCCGCAGCAGGCTTGTTCCTTGCTCGTAATGGGATTTCTAAGGACACACGTTGAGAAAACAGGAGGGGAAAAGCAGCTTGTCTTCTGCCAAATTTCAGAAAATAGTAAAAAAAAAAAAAGCCCCAGGCTCTGCCCCTTACCCCAGCCTGCCATGTTCACATCCCACCTCACCCTCTTCTGGCCATCCCATGTAGACGGGCTTTCCTTTTAGGTTTGCCAAAACCCAAACCAGAGCCTCCAGCTGTAAGGAGTCGGGAGGGACTTTGGCAGGGATGCGTTATCCATCGCTCCCTCTTGGCAGGGGTTGCTGACCTCCTCTATCAAGCACAGCAGACCAAAACCTGCTCTGAGCCCCAGCAGGACTTGCTGATCCTGAGTCCCCTCTGTCCGCCACCTCCCTCGAGCAGAGACCGTGTGCTCCAAAAAGCATCTTATCCTGGACTTGCATTAGGTGTGGTAAAGCAGGGGCTCGCTCTCTCCTCCTGCCGTAATGCTGATGCCTTCCCGGGGGAGCTGGCTCCTGACCACGTCCCTCTCCCGCAGGTCTTGGCGCAATCATCCCCTCGCTGCGACCTGCGTGCCAACCTCCTGCAAAACGGCTGCGGGCAGGACCACATCGAGTTCCCCACCAGCAGCGTCACCATCCTGGAGGACCGACCCCTCAGCAACAAGGGCTCAGGGAGCTCCACTACCACCCAGATGAGCCCCCAGAGGATACAGCTGAACCTGCGGCCAGGTGAGAGCCCCCAAACTGCTGTGGGGAGGGGAGATGCAGCGGGAATAACCCAAAGGGCTCAAGTGATGACTGAGCCATCACTCTGCCTTTCGTGTCCATCAGAGGCAAGGCCAGGCTGGTGGCTGCTCCGAACCCTCTGGGAACATTCCTGATGGGCAGCCGGGCTACCTGCAAGCTGATTTCTGCAGTTCAGTCTCTTGGCTCAATCCTGGGGTAGCCCGAGGGCCAGGATGGGATGCAACTTCAACAACACCCAGGCTTATTTTATAAAGCCATTTGGACCTTAGCCCCTGCTGCTGTGCTCTGAATGCTGTGGTGGAACTCAACCAGTGTCTAACGAGCGGTAGAGTAGCTGACAGGTTTGGACTGCCAACAGGTCTCTGTAATTTCTCAGGCACGTTTCAGCCAGGCACACTGGAGCCCATGAACTGTTACGGTTGTTTGCCAGCATCCAGGAGTTTCAAGCGATGACAGGCAGGAGGCAAAATTAACAGGCGTCACTGGCCTAACGTCACAAAACTGGTTTGGGGAACACGGAGTGAGCGGTGCCAACACAGTGCTGCCCCACGCATAGCCCACCCCTGGCCATCCACTCATGGATGACTCTTCCAATCTCAGCAGGAACAATTTTGGTTCTTTGTGCTCGTTAAAGCCCTGGGGCCAGATATCGGTGGCTGCTAGCACGTGGCGTGCTGTGCACATCCCCAGGCCTGGCCGGGAGGAGTCCTGACTTGTCTGAACAGCAGTCTGAAGCATTCCTGCACAATGGAGACACGTAGCTGTGAAGTGGCCCTTGCTCCATTTAAGTCTAAAGATATTTGGCAGGAGGCAGATGGGTCTGCTGCTCTGGAGAGGAACAGAGGCAGCGTGCGCTGCTGTAAGTCCCTGTTCCTTGGAAGCAGTAGAAGAAAACCCCAGCTTGATATCATCTCTGCCCAGCCATGAGGGCTTGGCATGAGTCTCTGCCTTGACTCATGAATCAAGATCAAATGCTGAAGGATACAAGGAGGACAGGTCACAGCCGTGTCCCACAAGCTCAGAGTCCTCAAGGTTTTAACTCAACAGAGAGAAATAGTTGCTCTATGAGCACAAAGTTGGGACCCCAACTACATGGTGGTGCTCCAGCGGGATGGAGCTCTTGCTCTTTGGGTTCTACTCTGTCCTGAAAGTCAGAATGTGATGTGCAGATTTAGAAGGAAATAGGAAAACAAAACCAGTTTAAGCTCAATTAAAGTGTTGGGTTTTTTTTTCTCAACATTTGAGGTGTTCTGAGAAAGCTGCAGCTGTGCCCCAGCTTGCATTTCAAAGAAGAGCAAAAAAAAGAACCTTTGTCTTTTTCAAAAGGCAGAAAGAAAAGGTTAATCCAAAGTTTTTTCAGCATTTTTTTAAGTGCAAAAGTCATCGAAACTGGCCTGTTCCCCAGAAGATTCTGTCTAAGGAGGTTTTTGTTTCAATTAAAATGTTTTGCCAAAAAATTCCCAGAAGGGGCTGGGAGGAGCCAAGAGGAGAGGGAAGGAAGTCGGGGAGGCCCTGGGAGGTGCTCGAAGTCCTTGAGAGCTTAGAGAAGCCAGAAGCAGCCATGTAGCCCCCTGTAAGACCTGCTGCCTTTTCACATTACAGATGACTCCCAAACCTTTCGCGTCCAAGTGCGTCAAGTGGAAGACTACCCGGTAGACATCTACTACCTGATGGACCTGTCCAACTCCATGAAGGACGATCTGAGGAATATCCAGAATCTGGGCACCAGGCTGGCCAGCAAGATGCGCAAGCTCACCAGCAACCTACGCATTGGCTTTGGGGCCTTTGTGGACAAGCCCATTTCCCCCTACATGTATATCTCTCCTCCGCAAGCCATCACAAACCCTTGCTACGAGTAAGTCCCAGGCTGAGGGAATCCTGTAAGGGCTAGCAGTTAATGGGACATCACTGGAATGTGGCTGGAAATCCATGGCAATGGATTTCAGTGGAGTTGAGCGTCTGATTTTGGGCAGGGTTTAAACCCTGCTGCACTGCATGTTCTGCTGGCACAGGGTGGAAACTTTGAAGGATCGTTGTTATTGAAAAGCTCTTAAGGAAACAAACAATTTTACACCATTTTTTTTCAGGAAAGATGTTGAGGCTCCTAAAAATTCCAGCAGGACAGAGGCTGGGAGCTGGCCTGAGCCCAGCATCACTAGAACATGTGATTGACTTTTAAAAGGTCCTTCACTAGCCTCTGGCTGCATCCTCGGGTTCTTGTGTTGGTTTGGTCCATCCAGCACATCCTATACAGGACCACAGGATATAGGATGGTTGTGGGGTGGAATGGGAGCTGGAAGAGCCCTGCGAGCTTCATGCCCTGACTGCTCTTCTACCGCAGGATTGGGGAAACCTGCCTGCCCATGTTTGGCTACAAACACATCCTGTCGCTCACGAATGAGGTGACCCGTTTCAATGAGGAGGTGCAGAAGCAGAGCGTCTCACGGAACCGTGATGCACCTGAGGGCGGCTTCGACGCCATCATCCAGGCCACTGTGTGCGACGTAAGGGGCAAGAAGGCCTGGCTGGGGTTGGGAGAGGGTCGTCAGGCTGGGCTTGGTGGGTTGGCAGGGACAACCCAACCCCACCAAGACAAAACCATAAGCTCTGTGGAGCTGCTGCAAGGCTGAGACCTGGATAGAGTGAATGTTCAACATGGGTGGCAGCAGGGTGTTGGCACATAGAGCTGCCCTCAGCGCATGCTGCCACGCAACTGGGAGCTGCCTTTCGCCACAGGAGAAAATCGGCTGGAGGAATGATGCGTCCCACCTACTCGTGTTCACCACGGACGCCAAGACCCACATCGCGCTGGATGGCAGGCTGGCGGGCATCGTGCAGCCCAATGATGCCCAGTGCCACATTGACCAGGATAATTTCTACTCTGCCTCCACCACCCTGGTAAATCCTGACCCATGTGTGGGGTTGTGGAGCCCAGAGCTCCTGCTCAGGGTCACCACTGGATGGGAAAGGTGGTTCAGCTGCAGTTGAGGTGCATGATGGGGACCAGGGTGGTTGAAGGTACGTGTTTCTAGGGTATACGCTTCTCCTCTTCCCCAGGACTATCCATCTCTGGGCCTGATGACTGAGAAACTCTCACAGAAGAACATCAACTTGATCTTTGCTGTGACGGACACAGTTGTTGGCCTCTATCAGGTAAGAGCTGCTGTGCAAAACCACCTTCTTGGGGGGCTGGTAGGTCCCGAGCACCCTTTGCAGCTGGCAATAGGTGGCCAGACATATCTTGGAGGTCTCCTGTCCTATCAAAGCTCCCATGTGTCTGGACAGGGTTTGGCCCAGCCGTGGCACGTTCACCTGTCACAAGCACACCATGCTTATGATATTTCTCCAGAACTACAGTGAGCTGATCCCAGGCACAACCGTGGGCACCTTGTCCAGAGACTCCAGCAACGTCCTGCAGCTCATAGTGGACTCCTACGGGGTGAGTGTGTGCAGCATGTTGGCCCCACAACAGCTCCCTCCTTCCCAAAATAGCTGCTGTTTCACACTGCAAACGGCCCACACAGATTTGGCAGCTCCCCCAGCCCCGAGCATCCTCCCTGAACCAGCTGTGAACATCTGCCTCCACCCACACATGTGGAGATCACTGTGTTCACTGCCTCCCGCTTCCCATCCTCGAAGGCATTTCCCTGAGGGGAGTGACGTAGCCAAGGCCTGAGAAAGACACAGGGCACTTGGCTCCTTTCCCGTGTGCGTGGGAGCATCGCGGTGCTGCTTGGGGAGACCCCTCCCTGGGACAGAGCCCTGCCGAGCCTGTGCTGTCGCATTCATCGCTCCTCTCTCCTGCCCTAGAAAATCCGCTCCAAGGTGGAGCTGGAGGTGCGTGACCTCCCTGAAGAGCTCTCCCTGGCCTTCAATGCCACCTGCCTCAACGATGAGGTCATCCCTGGGTTCAAGTCTTGTACGGGGCTCAAGATCGGGGACACGGTGAGGATCCTCTTCATGGACTTGGTTTCTCTCCCTTCTCTGTGTACCGGCTCATCTGATGCTCTCCACTAGCACTGTCTGCTTGCCCCACCACCTCCCAGGTGATGCAGACCCTCTCTGCTGTGGAGAGAGGGCTGCAGCTGGGTAGATGCAGGGAGGAAAATGCTTTTTTGGAGCCTGCTGGATGCAAACTCTGTGGTCCTCTAGCTCAGCCCAGGCTGCTGGCCACAGTGCCTGGGATTGAGCCTGGTTACTGCGGCAGACAGGTGCCCAAACCATGGCTGGGACAGGTCTGAAAAGCCCGAGGAAACCCGGCAAGTCCCATTTCTGGGCTCCTTAAACTTGGGCATGGACTGAAGCAGGTACCCCAATACTACCACCCCTATGAGGGTGGTGAACACTGGCCCAGGTTGCCCAGAGAGGCGGTGGATGCCCCATCCCTGGAAACATTCAAGGCCAGGTTGGCCAGGGCTGTGAGCAACCTGATCTGGTTGAAGATGTCCCTGCTCCTTGCAGGGGGGTTGGGCTGGATGGGCTTTGAGGGTCCTTTCCCACCCAAACCCTTCTGTGATCCCACGCTGGTGGTACTGACAGCCAAACGCATCCCCCTGCCTTCCAGGTGAGCTTCAGCATTGAGGCCAAGGTGCGAGGGTGCCCGCAGGAGCGGCAGAAATCCTTCACCATCAAACCTGTTGGCTTCGAGGACAGCCTGACGGTGGTGGTGAACTTCGACTGCGACTGCTCCTGCCAGAGCCAAGCCGAGGCCAACAGCTCGTCCTGCAGCCGAGGCAACGGCACGCTGGAGTGCGGCGTGTGCCGCTGCAACCCCGGGCGCCTGGGCTCGCACTGCGAGTGCTCAGAGGAGGAGTACAACCCCTCGCAACAGGACGTCTGCAGCCCCCGGCCGGGCCAGCCCCTCTGCAGCCAACGCGGCGAGTGCATTTGCGGGCAGTGCGTGTGCCACAGCAGCGACTTCGGGAAGGTGACGGGCAAGTACTGCGAGTGCGACGACTTCTCCTGCGTCCGCTTCAAGGGCCAGATGTGCTCGGGTGAGTGTGGGGCTTGGAGAGGGGGCAACTTGGGACATTTAAGCTGCCGGAGCTCACGGACAAGGGAGACTCCAGTTGTTCTGGGGCTTGTCCCATGCATTGTCCTCACCTCTGGCTTGCTCGGCTGTGGCTTTCCCTGGACCAGCTCCAGGTCTGAAGCAATGCCAGGGGGAATTATTTTCTTTTTGGCAGCTGGTAGCACCTTCTGTGCCCGAGAGCCACACAGGGCGATGGGCTCAGAGACTTAAAAGCAGACCTCAGCCCATGCTTAGAGTCAGGAGTCCCATCGCAGTGAGGGCTGGTGGGCACCCAGGAAGGCAGCTCTGGGGTGTGCGGGGCAGCGACCTTGCTCAAATCGCAGCCCCTGACATCAGAGTCATTGCTCTGCAGGAGGAAAACACATGGTGGAGGGAGAGGGGTGGAGAGAGACTATTTTTATCCTCCACTCAGTTCTTGAAGACTCTGCTTTGGTGAAAGCATTGGGGAAGCAAATCCTCCCCTGGCGCTGGCCTTACAGCATCACCCCTCCTGAATATTCATCTCTTCCATGTGCTACCCTGACTCCCCTCTCCAGCCCCAACTGCTGCTGCTGTCACTACTGGGGAGAGAGAACCAGGTCCTTGGGAACTTGTCCCCATGCCAGGGACTGGGGAAGAAGCCCCTCTCTGCAAAATACCCATCCCAAAAGTTGTTCCACGTGTCCTGATGTGCCGGGGCCTCTTCCCCATGGGGGAACTCCCATCTAGGGTTTCTCCCACCCATGTCTCCAGTAAGCGCTGGAGGTTTGAGGGAACCCCAGTGCTCTACCTCATCTCCTGGTTTTTCAAGAGGGGTGGAAGCGCCCAAGATTGGGGCCTGAAGCTGTAGCACATCCCCTCCAGAAGCAGAGCACCTGCTTTCCTGCTGCGAGCCTAAAAATCCCCAGGAAAACATCAGTGATCAAAGCTGACCCCACGCTGGTGGAGCCCAGCCTGGGTGAGATGAAACCTGCTGGCCAGATGACACTGTTCCTACTCCCTGATGTTCCCAAATCAAGTTTTTGGGACCCCACCTGCCCCTCGAGACAACTTCATGGCTCACAGCTGCCTCTGTGCTGCTGGGATTGATGGTTTATCTTAACAGCCTGCTAATAACAGAGGTGGAAGCACTGGGGCTTTCCCTCCCACCCTGAACAGTCAGTGCCCTCGGGGAGCCGGATGCCCATCCCCGCTTGCACAAGGGCTGCGGAAGGGTGAAGGGCGATGATGAAGCGCTGCCCTCAGCCTGAGCGAGCTGTTAATTAACCTGATCTGTCTGCCCCCGCTGGCATTGATCTTGTCCCGTTGAGCCACTTCTCTCCAGCTTCCCTGTCTGTTTCCATGCCTTATCACCCAGCGGGGCGCTCTGTTCCTGTGACTCAGCCCCAGTTCCTCATAAACGGGGTTACACATTTACTTCTCACGTCGGTGGCCCTGAGGCTGTGGCTGGGATGGTGCCCAGCTGATTTCCCGCCGGGAACACGTTCCCAACGCGCCCCACTGCACTCAGGGCTCGGGACGGGTCAGCGCGTGCCGGCTCCATGGCGTTTCCACTGCTTACCATGTCTTGTCTTTGAGCTGAAATCAAACTGCAATCCAAACGGCTCCAGGCTTTGGCAGGGTTTGAGCACGTCTGTCTCTCTGATTAAACCAGTCTCAGCGAGCATGCAGAGCTTGTTGGGCTTTTCCCAGCAGTCAGCTTCCTGTGCCTGCTCTGGGGCTGGGAAATGAGTGGGATTTGGGGGGTCTGACCAGATGTCCTGCCTCAATCTGAAATGAAAAGCCAAAGCTTGACTAGCTCAGAGACCGATCTGGTTGAGCGTTTCCAGCCGCTGCTGCCAACCTGCCAGAGCTGGGGCACCACAGCCTGAAATTTGGCAGTTTTCTCTTGCTTGGGTGGAGTAAGAGGAGCTCTGGGGACAGGGTGAAGGGTGAGGTCTGATGTGAGCTGCTGTGTGTCCCACCCCAAGGATGGTGGAAAGGGGTTGTCCTGGCTGGCTGGTCTGCCTTGCTGTGCCCACGGCGGTGGAACTGCCGCTCTGGGTGCATGGATATCCCATATGGGTGATTGCCAATGGGATCTATGGGGACACCTGAGGGTCCTGATGCCCTCTGGGTTGTCCCCAGGCCACGGGCAGTGCAGCTGCGGGGACTGTCTGTGCGACTCGGACTGGACCGGCGACTACTGCAACTGCACAACCCGCACCGACACGTGCATGTCCAGCAACGGGCTGGTGTGCAGCGGACACGGCTCCTGCATCTGCGGCAAGTGCGACTGCACCCAGCCCGGCTCCTACGGCGACACCTGCGAGAAGTGTCCCACGTGCCCAGACGCCTGCACCATCAAAAAGTGAGAGAGGGCAGAGAGGTGGGATGGGCTGTACCCCATCGGGCAGCCGGCAGCGGTGCCGGCACGAGCTCTCACCGGCTGCAGCCTGGTTGGGTTGAGATTGCAGTGATTTCTGCAGCCTGAGCCCAAAAAGTGTGATGGTTCCCTGGAGAGAGCACAGAGGAGCTCACACTACCTCCCTCCTCTTCCTCAGGGAGTGCGTGGAGTGCAAGAAGTTTGAACGGGGAGCGCTGGTGGAACAGCAGACCTGCAGCCGCATGTGCCGCGATGAGATCGAGACGGTGCAGGAACTGAGTAAGAGAGGAGACCCAAACCCCTGTCCTAAAGCGTGGCTATCTGGGGTGGGGGGGGCTGCTTATGCCATCTGCTTTCCCTCTGCGTGTGCATCCCCCTGGCACAGGGGGCTCTGATCCTCTTGCCCTGGCAGGTGACAGGGGCAAGGACGCCGTGAACTGCACCTACAAGGACGAGGACGACTGCGTGGTGCGGTTCCAGTACTACGAGGACTCCAGCGGCAAGTCCATCCTCTACGTCATCGAGGAGCCAGGTAAGAGCTGGCTGCCGTGGTCAGACTGGGGAGCGTGCAGAGCGCACCGTGCTGGGTTTCTGTGCGAAACTGTTGGATTTCGAGTCTCCTTTGTACCTCCCACCTCAGCCAGGCTCACGGGGCACCGCAGTCGGGGGCTGAGAGGGGTTGAAGAGCTGCTTTGTTCCCTGCTCCGTGCCATGGGGCCGTGATTTCCTGCCTGTCTCACGTTTCCCCGCTGCGTTGGTCTGTTACTTCACCCCTTCACTGAGGCCAAGGATGGGGGCTCCCCCTTCCCACTGCCCTGATCCTGTTTCTGACTCCATGGGTGTGATTTTTCTTGAGAGGCAGGCAGGAGCAATGCTGCAGCGGCTCCCCAGGGTGGGCATATGGCAGCCCCCTGCCATGAAGAGCAGCCCTGGGGTCTCCAACATCTCAAGATCTGATTTCCAGCTGAGCTGAGGCTGCACAGCTGCAGATCCTTCGAAAGCAGGGCTACAAAAGCAGCTGCCAGCTCTCATTACAGCTGCCTGCTATCAGCAGGGCTGCAGCCCACCCTCCCCAGCACCCCTGCCCAGAGAGGAGAGGCAGGCGAGGGCCGGGGTGGGTGCACAGCCCCGGGCAGTGTGCAGGGGGACCAGGGTGGATACTGGGGTTTGCACCGGATCTCACTGCCCCCGTTTGTCGATGTGGTGTTGATGCACAGGCGGCATGGAGTGCCAGCTGGATTGGTGGTTTGGGGATGAACCTCCACCAGCCCAAGGACGTGGTATCCAGTGTCATCCCCCACCATGGGTGGGACCTGTGATGCCCCTGACCTGGACTGCTCCAGGCTTGCATGGAGGGTGGGGGTGTAGGGTACCCCCCACCCTGTAGGGTGGGGGTACCCTACAGACAGCAGTTCAAGGATCTCAGCACCTGCACCCATGGACGGGATCCTCCTTTGTAGAGCCTGCTGTGCTCATGGGTGGAGGCTCCTGCTCCCTAGCAGGGGAGGATGAAGCTCTCCTGAAACCAGAGGAGCTCTGTGTACCCATGGCCAGGCAGACCCGGGGCTGCTTTTAATTGCCCTGGGCGTGCTGAGCCCCCCCAACCCTGCCTCTTCTCTCCTCCAGACTGCCCGAAGGGTCCAGACGTCCTGGTGGTCCTGCTCTCGGTGACGGGTGCCATCCTGCTCATCGGCCTCGCCGCCCTGCTCATCTGGAAGCTCCTCATCACCATCCACGACCGCCGGGAGTTCGCTCGCTTCGAGGAGGAGAAGGCCAGGGCCAAGTGGGACGCGGTGAGGGCCAGCGGGTTGGGCGTGCTGGGCAGGAGTCCCTGAATCCTGCAGTCCCCTGGGTTCAGTGGATCCAGATCCCAGTGCTCCCAGTATGAGAGCCCGGTTGCTGTCTGTGGTGCCAGGGCATGGTCCTTAGGGACCACCTTGGCCCATCCCTCTCTGAAGCATGGCACAGTGTCACAGGAAGGACTCAGGGTGGCACTGCCAGCCTGGACACCCCTTCCCCCAGCCCGCTGCGGTCCCAGGGGCTGTGCACAGGCAATAGCCGATGTCCCAGATGATTTTCCCCACCTCCAGCATATCCCAAGCACTTGTCTCCAGCGTGTGATCCTCTTACTCATTGTCCACACGAGTGTTTCCATCCCGTGAGTGAGGCGGAAGGTCCCTCCTGCCATGGGATGCTGGAAGGGCTGGAGCACGAGGAAGGGGGCTGGGATGGCACCGGAGCCTGGCCCCCACCTCTCCTCCACCTCCCCAGAAGGAAGGGATGGAGTGGCTCTTTCAGGAGGCCTGAGCAGCAGGTCCTGAGCTCCTGCTGCCTTCCTCTCCTCCATGGCAGCTTTTCCCTGGTCTCCCCCCCCCCACCAGACCTCATGGACAGCTGTTAATTTGCACAGCTGAAGCCTTGAGTGGAGACATGGATCCACCACTCAATGGTGAAATGGTGCCTCAGTTTCCCCTGCTGTAAAGTAGAGCAGACGCTGATGCCAAGTGCAAAGTGGTGATGCTTTTTTTTTTTTTTTTTTCCCTCCTTCCTCTTCTTCTTCCAGGGCCACAACCCTTTATATAAAGAGGCCACATCTACCTTCACCAACATCACGTACCGCGGGAACATGTAAGGATGCTGCATCCAGCGCTGGCCGTGGGATCAGCCGAGGATCCATGGGATCTTCCGGAGTCTGGTTTACAGAAGAGCTTGTGTGTGTCTGCATATGTGAGCGCGTCTGCGTGTAATTTAACAACCCCTCAACTGTCTCTGAAGCCCGGTTGTCCATCACCCCACTGTAACTGCAGGGACGTGCTTTCCACGGCAAACCTCTCGTCCTTACCTCGGTGGGTCGCCTCGCGGGAGCTGGTGGCCCCTCCGTACACTGAAGGCGGAGAAATGGGACTTTCTCTGCCTGGCGAGTCTGTGAACTGTTGGTGCTCATCAGGCCAAGCGGATTTCGGGAGCGACTGCTCGAACCGAAGGCCGAGCTGTGCTCTCCTCCATGACCTGTCCATTCCGAGAGTCCCCTGGGGCACTGGACAGATGTGGTCTCCCAGGGTACAGGAGCCACCTCCTTGGGGGACAGGGCAGCTACGCTCGCTGCCAGCAGGCAGGAGCCATCGCGCAGCTTTTGTAGCTTGAGGAGTCCACTCGCAAAACCTGGCAGCACACTGCTTCTTGCACCCACTTGTTTCTGGAGCTGCTCTGTCCCAGGACGGTGAAAAGGAAATGCCCTGGCATCGCAGTGCCCTTCCTCCGTCCCTCCACGTGCACCCAGTTCGCACCACCAGCCAACTCTATGTAGCATCAGCTGTGCTGGTCCCAGCTGCAGCCCAGCTCAGCCCCTGGGGTGGTGCTGAGCTCCTCCTGTTCCCCTTCGCCATCCCCCTTCGCTGTCCCCATGCCCAAAGCACGCGGATGTGCAGGCAGCTGCCTGGGGAGGGTGGTGCTGCCCGTTATCCCTTGAGCCTGGCTACCTCTCTCCCTTCTCTGTGCTTTTTGGGCTGTATAACTGCACCACGCTTGGTTTTCTTTGTAGCTCAGGGTTCTGGAAGAGCAGGCAGGGTTCAGAACGCATCCCGCTGCCTGGGGCTGTGCATCACCTGTGATTTGTCCCCTGTGGGAAAAACAAGGACCTGTCCTGGTAGCAGAGTTTGGCTGTGAAGAACGCTGCTGCCTGGTCCACGCACCAGCCAGAGCACGGTGGCTCTTTTCGCCTTAATTGCACCAAAAACCAACAGCGACCTTGTGCTCGGTGTGGGGCTAGCCCTGAGGACCCCAGCAACGTGCTGGCTGAGCTGGTGGTGGCCCTGTGTCCCTGTTCCCTGGCTGGCCTGTCCCCAGCAAGGTGGGAGCAGTGGCTGGTGCTGAGGTGGGAGCTGGGGCTGAGCTCCGGAGCTGGGGTGTGGATGTGCAGCACCAGCGGGGCAGCAATTCACACCACAAAAATAAAAATCAATAAAATGAAGAAACCTCAAATTGCTGATGGTGTCAGTGACCACGCCAGAGGTTTGTGTCCAGGCTTCCTGCCCTGTGGGCAGCCCCTGGCACCCCAGCATGACTTGGGGAGCTGGGATGGGGGGGGGCACTACAAGCAGGGCTGTGGGCCCCCCATGGGGGTCTCTGCTCTGTTACTGGTGCCCTGCTGGGGTTGGGTAACACATTTGGATGCACAGAGTGGGTTTAGAGTCTGCTGCAGACTGTTGTACTTCTGGCAGCCACCTCGCTTTATTGCAAGTGGGGTGAACCCCAGCAATTCCCCCCATCCTGCCCCACAGGTCCCTGCGAGCCCACCAGTCTGCTGGAGAAGCCCCTAGAGGGGAGGTGGGCTGGGACTGCTGCAGGACAGTCCCAGAGGCAAGCTGGTGCCTGGGCTGGGGACGAAGGTGCTAAACCTGGGAGCGGGGTCCTGCCGGTGTCCCCAGCACCCAGCCCATGCACTCGCTCAGCACCGCGTTGCGCAGGGCTGCAGGGACACCCAGCTACCCCTCTTCAAAGCAGCATTTTGAGACCACAGAAGGTGCCGGAAAAACCATCTGTCTGACATGCCATGCACCCCCTGGGCCATGGGGTGCCCCCTGCCCACGCAGTGGGGTCCAGGCACCTGGGGCAGCACTCAGTGCCCCCAGCTGCACTGGGTGGGGGCTTGGGGTAGGTGTTAACAGCACACAAGGGGGCTCTGGGGTTGGGTTCAGCTGGTTTTGGCCCTAGGAGGAGCATTTCACCTTCCAGGGTGGCTGAGAGCAGGGTTGGGGGATGCGGGATTCCGGGGGGGGGAGGGGTCTGCTCTGCAGCACCCTCTTGCTAGATGGCCCCTGGTGCCAAAGTCACCTCCTGCCCTTCCACGGACACAGAGCCTGGGGTCGCGTGCTTCCCAGCCATGCCCTCAGCTGCAGCCCCGCTGGCTGTGGGACCCCTGGGTGTCTGTGGGGCCACCGAGGCTTAGCAGCAGCCACCACAACGTGGCTCATCACAGAGGACACATGTGCCTGCTCCCAAGCCCCATCAGCCCCCAGTGGGACCTCCACATCCAGCAAGAAATCCACATCCAGGAGGACCTCCAAGTAAGCAAGGGCTTGCCTCCTTGGATGGGGGGAGCCCATATTTGTCCATGTTTCAGGGCTCCTCATGTTCCCCACTTGTCCTCAAGGCAGAAAAGCTGCAGGATGGGAAGGGGATGGTGATGGAGGATGGTGCCAACATTGCAGGGGGGCTTCTTCATGGTGCACGGTACTGATGGCCGAGATGTATCCACCCAAGCAGGCGGTGTCCGGGAAGGACATGCCGAAGGAGATAAAGCAGTGCAGGTGAGGTGGGGCAGCGCTGGCCTCCGCACACATTCACACGACTTCTTTTGGAAGCATGCCTGCAGCCCAAAACCACATGCCCATCACCCACAAACACAACTCTCAGTCCTCAGGGATGCAGCTGGGTCACGCCAGGGGTTGCGTGGCTGTATCTCCTGGGAAGCACAGTCAAGAATTTGACTTGGAGATGGATTTTGCCACTGCTGAGCACCCTGGCGTGGCCTGGGATGAGTAGACTCCTGTGCAGCTGGAGGTACCTCCTGGGGCAGGAGACAGAGGCGGCAGTTGCTCACAGCTCCCTGGGAGCAGCCATTTGCAAGCAGCCACAACTCCAGCTCTGCTGAACCCACACATTTTGGGCTGCGGCGAGGCTGTCGGTGCTAGGGACCACTAGATGGTGATGTCTGTACGCGCACGGTCGGATGCTTTCCACCTTTCTGCGCTGCTTTCTGCGCTTCTCCCACTGCAGACAGGGATCCTCAGGGAAATTTCCCCCGTGGAGGTTTCCAGAGAGTGGGAATGTTCTGTGACCCATCCCACAGACACAGCTCCCGCAGCAACACTTTGGGCTGGGGTGCTTTTTAATGCCACTTTTATTCCTGAAAGCACTGAAGTGCTCCTTCTTGGAGACCATTAACATATCAACTCCTTTTGTAAACGGATGTCTGTTAATAAATCCAAAAACAGGCACAGGACTTCCTGATGCATCTAGCAGATGCTTTAAGGTGCGTCCTGCCTCATTCACAACCCAGAACTGCGTTTTCCAGGTCTCTAGGAAACTTTCTGAAAGGAAACACATCTCCATCATCCATTCTAGGGAAGCAGGTCGATGTTGGAGAGCTGAAGTCTCACCTAGCCCCAGTGGAAACCCGCTTACCAGACCAGAATCACCAGGAGGCACTGGAGGACACAGCTGTGGACTGTGATATATCAGCACTTTGGGATTGTTCAGGATCTGGAGCATCTGCTAGGCAAAAAGCTTAAGAATCGTGGAGGAAGAGGAGAAAGAGCTGGAATGAAAAAAAAACAACCAAAACCCCGAAGTGTTGAGATTTCCCAGGGCACAAAATCACAGAATAGTCCAGGGTGGAATGGACCTTAGGAAGTCTCTAGTCCAAACTCTTGCTCAAAGCTGGGTCAGCTGAGAGATCAGACTGGGTTGCTCTGAGATTTATCCACTATAGGATCCCCAGGGCAATAGAGCAGCCAGGGTTAGCCTGGGATGAGAGTGCCATGCTCTCGGGAAAGCTTGGACCTCCAGCCTACACCTGGCCAAAAAGGCCCTGGTTTGGGAAACAGTTTTGGGG
Organism: Tetrax tetrax; assembly: GCA_009806455.1. Classification (NCBI taxonomy): domain Eukaryota; kingdom Metazoa; phylum Chordata; class Aves; order Otidiformes; family Otididae; genus Tetrax; species Tetrax tetrax. The sequence continues at coordinate 96,338 of WHYT01013300.1, forward strand.
TGAGATTCTCTAAAATCACCAAATCCTTTGCAAATATGAGTATTCTCAGTGTTGCAAACTGCCTTTTTGGTGAAAAATTTAAAGCCACAGCCAAGAACCTCCCTGCAAATTCTTATCTGTACTTTGGGCTCTCCTTCCTCAAATATATTTCCCCGTTGACTAAGCTCCATCTTCCCCTCTACTGCAGGGGACCCAGCTGACATCCAGAACACACCACGGAGGTGTCCTTAGCCAGTGAGGAGCTGCAGGGAGCCCTAGGACACACCAGAGGTGGGGATCGATATTTCTCTCCTTGCTCTTCTTCTGCGTGGCCCCTCCAGCCAGCAGCCCAGCGACAGGGGCACAGGGAGGCTGCTGGGTCTCCGCAGCTCGTGCTTGGCTCACGGCTGGCACGGTGTGCGCCGTGCACTCAGCCGGGGTTAAATTCTCTCCGTTTCTCCCTTCCCTTTCATCTTGTGTTGAATTTTTGCTTTGCATTATTTGGCACAGGTGGCACGGTGTGAACCCTGTGTGCCTCGGCAAGATACAAACGCCGTCCCTCAGCACATCAAAGGTTGTGTCTAGAGCGTGTTACGCATGGTGCAGCGTGTGGAGGGAGGTGATGGGTGATGAATGGCCATGGAAAGGGAATTTAATCTTTCTTGGCCTCAGCACCCCACCCTACCTGGGGGGAAGGGAGTTCCGTTGCATTATTGTGGCTACAGTCCTTTAGATCCTGAGATGGAGAGGGTAGGTGAAAGGCAAAGGCGTCTCTGTTATTATTGTTAATAACCTTTTCTTTTCCCAAGTCTCTCTGTGCTGACTGCCAGCGTGTGGGTTTCCAACACTTTCTTGTTACAGAGGACACTGACTCTACGGATAATCTACGCTCTGACCTGGCCATGGTGGAGTCCTGCTTGACCGCGGAACCGCAGGAGCGGCCGAGTCTTGCTGCTGTGGATGGTGTCTCTCTGGCCGCCCTTTCGCTGTCATTGCCAAGGCCTGAAATCTCCCTGGAAAGCCCAGCTGCTGGCGAGATGCGCTGCTCCATTTAAATATTGCCTGGGACCTCCCTTAAGGTACAAAGGTGACACCCAGGACCTCAGCTCCATCCTGGGCTCCATGGCCAGCCGAATCCATCTGACCAGGAAGAAGTAGGAAGCCTTAGGACACATGGAAGGTAAAGGTAAGTATCTGAGGTTTTGGGTTTTTTTTTTCTGGGAGGGAGCCTAGAAATTTCTGGAAACCAACAGATTAGTTAAAAGCTTTCTGCACGCCCAAACTGGTGCTTGTCAGACGATGAGGATGTGATGTTAACACAGAAGTTACATGGGGTGATTGATCTCCTTAAAAAAAATGCTGTGGGTTCCCGTTCACATGGGGTAAATGTGGAGGAAAGTCTATGGTGGTGAGGGACTCAATTGCTCCTCTAGTAGTAAAATCCTCCTGCTGTCTCAGCAGAGTCTAGTACATTAGTTTTTGTGCAGAAGAGATTATTTTCACTGCTGTGCTGAAAAGATCTAAAATCCTCTGGAGGATGGAGCTGGAGAAAGGCAAAATATGTTATTAACACATCTTTTGTTTTCGTATAACCCATCTCCCTCCATTTCCTAGCTGTGCATAGAAGGTGGTAGAACCTTGTTGAGGTGTTTAGGACGGTACTTAAAGCTTTAGAAAGAAAACAATGTTCAGAGGGGCTTTTTTATTTTCATAGAGGACAAAATTGATGTCAGTGGTGAGGGCTCCATCCTGGCCACCCCATGGATCCATTCAAACCCAGAGGAGCTGAAAGAGGCAAAAATGAATGGTGAGTGAGTCACAGAAAAATTGGCAGGAAGGAGCCTCTGGAGGCCTCCAAACCAGCCTCCCATGTGGAGCCAGCTGTTGCCAGCACCAGAACAGGTTGGTCAAGACTTCGTCTAGCCAAGCTTTGGGCATCTCCTTTGGGACTTGGAAGTCTGGGCATGGCCCAAAGCTCCTTGCCCAGTGTCTCAGATTTTCTGGGGTGACAGCAGAAACTGAGCCTGGGTCTTTAGCCACCCGCGCCATGGGACCTTCGTGCTGGGTCACAGTGCTGCAGGGGTGACAGGCTGGCATGCTGTGATCGCAATTGTGTGGCCTCACGTCCATCAGCTGAACCGAGTTCTGGTTTAGCAGGTGGAGGACAAGATCTGTAAGAGAGAGCTTAGTGTGTTGTTAATCGCCCCCTGTGACTAGTTGGCCTTTGGCTACCATGAGGCACCGCGTCCAAGGGGTAGAGAAAGGAAAACCAACTTGTCCATGAAGTGTCACCTCCACGGGTGGCACTTTATCTACAGCTACCTCCTGTCCCAGGCGTTGGCTACTCTGGAGGGAAGGGAAAAGGGGAAGGGGAATAAACTACGCTGCACAGCTGCTGCAGGTGGGATAGGCAGTCAGAGGCTTAAGTGGCAAGAAGAGGAGGTTTGAATGAGCCATAGGGAAGATGCTGTAGCAGAGGACAGGGAATACTGGGAGGGCACAGGATTACCGTTGCTGGATAGCCTGCTGCCCATCAACAGGATGAGACAGTGAGTTAACAATGCGGCAGCACAGGACAGGGACGGATGTCATCGCATCTCTGCCCCCATGGCCAACCACCATTTTGCTTGCCAGTCTCAGGGACAGGAATCCAGCATTTGGTCCAGATGTTCCCGGCTGCAAGAGCAGAGGCCAAACTCTTCTCTTGCAGGATGAGACACGGAAGGAGTAGAAGACCTTACTTTCTTTGGCTAATGATAAGCTACAAGGAATTGTCCTCCCTGTGAGATACCTAACCAGCACTCTGCAGAAAATGGGGATGGATGCCCATGGCATAACTTGTCCAGATCTTCCTGCGGCTGCTGGGATCTCTGCTCCCTTTGAGCTCTGTGAGGTAAAACAAGGCTCAGTCATGGCTCTGACCACTCTCCTCCTCTCCAGTCCCTGGCAAAAAAAAAAAGACTCAGGCAGTTTTGATTCTGTCAATGCCAGCAGATTCTCTTCTTCAAAGTGTTCTGGGAGCTAGTGGAGTCGGCAGCTCTGCCCAGGAGAACTCTGTTTCAGATTTTCAGGTGAGCTGTCTGAGCTCTGTGAGATCGATACCCCACTTTACTGGGGTATTTGTGCCTTATATAACAAAATACACAGAACATAGGGGCCCCAAGACTAGATTTCCAGAAATATTTTATATCTATCAGACATCCGAAAGCACCTGCGTAACTCAGACACCTGCTCTACAAAGACACTGTTGTAAATGCCATCATGTGTCTATCACACCCCTTTGCAGTTTAAACACCCTCGCCTACCCGGTCTTTCCAGACACGTGGGTGCACAGCAGGCAGTGCTGAGCGGGGCCCTGGACTGTGTTTCACGGGACAATGACGCCCTCTTTTGTCTTCTAGTTACTACCAGCAGAAGCCCAGGGACTGCACTGGCCAAAAAGTCTGGAAGGATGGTGAGTTCCTCGAGTGTCACAAAAAGAAGCCTCACAAAATTCAGAAAGAGCCTGTTTACCCTATGCCTGCCTTTGTAAGCGCTGCCTGCGCCTCAGCTGTGGAGAAAAGGAAGGCAGCTGGTTACGTGGAGCACCTCAAAGGTAAGGCTTGCACACTGTCACTCCCGCTCTGTCCAGAAGGGAAGTCACTGGAGCTACGAGGGTGACAAGCCAACTGGGCTATTTGCCACAGCTCCTTCTGCTCTCTCCTGACGCATGGCCTTCTCCAAAGGTGAAGGATCAGTGCTTCTGAGCGTGAAATAGAGGGAGGGTGTTACACTGTCATATGGGGACTGCAAGTAGAGAACTGGTGTGACTGGTCACTCATGTGACCTATATGTTAATTGTCTGGTGAATGCTTTAACTAGACATGAGTATTAAAGAGCAATTTTGTCACTTCTGCAAGGAAAAATGAAACCAGAGGTATAATAATAGCTTAGCTGTTTATTTCTGTTAATCGCCAGCATGAATTGGTTATAACCTGCCAGCACCGCATCATAACATACCGCTGAGGTGGTTTTTGTCTTGTATGTATGCACATGGCACCTGCTTCCACGTGGGCAAAGCTCTGTGATTTCCTCTGCCTCCTCTTTCAACTTCTCTCCATTCCCCAGACGGCAGAGGCAGTCGAGCTGTACAGGAGGGCTGGGCTAGGCTGAAGCTGTGGTAGATCTGCGGGGGGCAGATCAGCCTGGAGACAGGCAGCAAGCGCTTCCACTGCACCTTCTGCACCTACTCCTGGTCGTGGAACACCTGCCAGTAACAGCCACCGACGTCCACAGGCGGGTGCCACGCGATGCAGGGAACGGCACAGGCACCAGGCGAAGGCCGCGCCTGGACACCACCGGAGGCCGGTGACTGCTGGGCATGGCGGCTTGGGCCAGGCCTGCTCTCCCCTCAGTGTATGAAATGGAAAATCAAACCCAGGAAAATAAGGATATAAGGAAAAAATTCTGCATATAAGGAAGAATTTTTTTTCCACTGAGGGTGGTGGAGCACTGGAACAGGTTGCCCAGAGAGGCGGTGGATGCCCCATCCCTGGAAACGTTCCAGGCCAGGTTGGCCGGGGCTGTGAGCAACCTGATCCGGTTGGAGATGTCCCTGCTCCTGGCAGGGGGGTTGCGACGGGTGGGCTTTGAAGGTCCCTTACAAACCCTTCCGTGACTCTACGAAAAGCGGTTTGCCCGCCGCCGCCATTCCCCCGAGGCACCGCCGCGCGCTTCCCGCCACCGCCCCCACGTGACAACGGCGCCCCTCACGTGACCCCGGCCCGACCTCCTAGTCCTCTTTCGGGTCGGCCTGCGGGGAGCTGCTTCCGGTTCCGGCGGCGCTCCGCCCGTCATGGCGGCGCCCAGGGAGGTGCCGGCGCGGCGGCCTTTCGGGAGGCGCTTCCTCACCGACCCCACCCGCCTTTTCCAGCACAACGCTTGGTGAGGGCGGCCGACAGCTCCTCGCCCCGTCGGTGCCCCGCTCCGCAGTCTCCGCTTTTTGCTGCCCGTCGCGGAGAGGCCCGGGGAACCGGCCGCGGCGCTCTGGGGCGCTGCTGCCCTGTGGTGTCTCCCCAGGCCCGGCCGCGGGGGTTGGGGTGAGGTGGCCGAGGGACAGGGGGGCTCGTTCTCGCCGCCTCGGCCTGGCGAGGCGCTGCGTAACGGGGCTCTCGGCGGCCAGGGTGGGTCAGGCCCGGCTGCAGACGTTGAAGCATTCAGCAAGCGAAGGGGGAGTTCTGGGTGGGGGGCTGGCGGCCCGGCAGAGAGGGGGGCCTGGGGCGGGGGGCTCCTGAGGGTCGGGGGTGCGGGCAGGCCCTGCTCCGTTCGGTGGGTGTTCGGGGATGCTGATCCCCGGGGCGTCCCGAGCCTCCCTCAAGCTCCTCCCGAAGCCCTCGAGATTCCTCAGGCTCCCTCGATGTTTCAGGAGAATGCGTTGCATTGCTTGGCCTTGTAGCAGTTGTTTCATTGCTGTAGTTAATAAAGTTAAATGATCTGCTCTCTGAAATCTAGAATATCTATCTGTATCTTTAGTGACTGATGTATAAACTGACCCAAGAGCATTTCACCTGTCCGCAGCCGCGCGGTGCTGTGACAGTGTGAGACCGTGCTAGGTGTTAGCCTGGAACAGGGGGTCTTTGGCTGGAGAAGATACTGTTTTTAAGATCTGTTAACCACCCCCATTCTCAGATTTGCTGGTAACTTAAGATATTTTGCACTTTTGAAGTAAATATGCCCGCTTTTGGTCTCTGGCTGCTCTGCCCTGTTAAGGATTGGGTATGTTTATTTTGTGATACAGTAACGTGTGCATGTTTCAGCTTGTCATTTATTTGGGACTACACTATATCAAAGGTATGTTATAAAAGCGTGTCCTCAACAGTATTTCCCTGCAGAAACTCCTAGTAATCTAGTTTTTCACAGACTTAACTGCTAAGTCTTTGTTTTGTGAGTTCATATCAAAAGCCTAATTCCTCCTGGGGCCGGAATAGTGCTTCTTGATCCTTGTAGTCTGCTTTTCATTCACTTGTTTTAATGAAAAAAAAGTCGAGTGAATCACTTTAATGACTACACAACTGTGTGTGCGCGTTTAAGTTATTAATAGGTTCTTAATGCTTTAAAGCTTCCTGCATATTTTTCTCATAATTGGATTTAATATTATGACATAATACGACAATTTACCTTCCAAATAACCCTACTGTCTTTTTTTTTCATTTAACTTGATTCTAAGACAGCTAAATCAAATGCCCCATGTTGATGACCTGCTTGAAGGCACGCAAGTGCCTACCTGTCCACTACCTGTGTGGGAACAAGGGCTTTTATCAGTGTGAGAAGGGCAGTTCCTCTCCAAGGGGGCCTGTTCGTGCTGAGTGCCTGCGTGGATTTATTTCCTCTAAACTTGGCTGAGCCTCCAATAGGGAAAAGGCTTAGGGGACAGATTTGGTGTCTCTTGGGATCCTTTCCCGTTACGTCTTTCATGATGCCACAAGAGAGCCGTACGTGCCGATAGCTTTTTGTACTGCTGCTGAGCCAGAACTAGAGATCGTGGAAAAGCTCCGCAGCTCTCGGTTTGGAGACCTGACCAGACGTTTTGCCTTTCTCTCTGTCATTAGTTAATCTTATTTTTCACAACAGGGATAACGTGGAGTGGTCAGAAGAGCAGGAAGCCAGTGCCAGGAGTAAAGTTCAAGAGAACAGCTCACAGCTATTGCCACAAGACAAACAAGGTACTTCTGGATATTATTGTACCGCTGAGTCTTAACTTGCTCATACAAGAGCGGAACAGTCTGGCCAGAGCTACACGCGCATCATCATTTATTCCTCCCTTCCCCCCCTCCCAAAGAATTCAAAATAGATTACCTAGTTGTTGATAATGAAAAATGGAGGCGAAGGAATCTTTCCGTTCCTAATTTGCCTCTCTGTGACTTTTCCACCTTCTCCAGAGACTCATCCTACTGGAACAGAAATGGTCTTGGTTGGGAGGAGTAATCTTGAGTTGAGCTTCTTTGTTCATGTTGTGTGTATTTAAATACTTGTTAGTGTTCCTTGTCAACTTCTTTCGTTGTAGTGTTACTGCCTCTGCTTGGTTTTGCTCTCTAAAGCTCAACTTCTAACAGTCAGGCTTTTGTTTCCTTGCATGCTGTGGAGCTGTTCCTAATTCAAGCTCAGTGTTTCCCTTAAGAGAGTGTAATAAAGTAGTGTCCATATCTGTCTCTACCAGGTTAACAAACAGCAAGATAATGATTAAATCAGAAGCGAAGAAAAATTATTTTATCCTGATTGAAGTGTTTATCATCAGAGAGGCAGAAAAGGGATTCTGAAGTTTTTATTTCCTCAAACTTGGCTTAAAGGCTATTTATGCATCCAAAATGCCAAGCTCACCTGAATGTGAATCAAGCTAGAAGTGTGCAGCCCTGTAGTCAATTAATAATGTGGAAGCTGTTCTGAGTTGGATAATAAAACATCTTTGCTCCACACCTGTTAGATATCATCCGGTCCCTTAAATGCTGGTGAAATGGCTTCCTGTTCTTTGGTATGATAAGAGACTTGTTTGATGACGTTCTTGTTCTACCCTGCTGAGCTCTAGGATGGATCTGCTGCTTTTGTTCAAATTAAATTGAGTGTGCCATTTGTAAGGCAATGCTGAACACTACTGGAGCTATTGAGACACTTCCCATATAGCTTCCAGTTATGTTCACAATAGCAAATTTAATTATACCAAAGAGCAACTCTCCTAATTTCTTGGATTCCCAAAAGTATCCAGCAGCTTCTATTGTGATGCCCATTGTGTTGAGTTCATTTTAAAATCTGGTTAACATTAAAGGATGCTGTCTGTCATGCTTTGAGAACCTATATACAACTATGAAACTGTGGAGCAATTTACTGTTAGAGCCATTTGTCAGGGCCTCATGATGTATTTCCCAGACCGAACAATGGAGGCCAGTCAAATTTTGATGGTTGCTATTCAGTGGGAAGCATGTGGAGACAATGGGATGGTGGAAACATAGGGAAGCCAGCCCAGCCAAATGTGCCTGCAGGGTCTAGTATTTTGAGATTCAGTAGTGTCCAAGCGGGAGAACAAAGGCAGGCTATTGGTCATTATGGCTGTATTATTCTGTGGACTACTTGGGGCTGTCAGAATTTGTCGTGAAGAAGGAGAGAAGTTCTATGGGATATGTTGAAGGTGTGTCTCCTGGCTGGGAACAAAAGAAGTGCAAGAGTTTCTTGGTTTCCTTTTGAGGCTTCATAATTAGCCCCCATGCGATTCAGGGGGTCCCTGGTTCTCCTCCTGTCCGTTGTGAACAGTTACTTTTGTTTGCCCTTCTGCAGTGTGAAAGGGTGAGTATGGGCTTGGCTTTGGGCGTGTCCTTACAAAGACAAGCAGAAAAGTCAGGAGTCCTTATCAGTAAAGTCTCTGGAGGAGTCTGTCTTGCATGCCCATGTCCCCGTGAGCTAATACCACAAAAAGGATCTTAAGCAAGTATTATGTGAACTCTTCTGGCATAAGTTGTGCAGGAAGTCAGGCTGGAAAATTAATATGGTCATTTTTTTGCTTTAAATCTATTTCTTGCTTGGTCTTTGTCAGCTGGCCCTTGATTTTTTACATTTATCTTGTTACTGATCCTTTATTCCAGTGCTTTGAGAACACTAGGCTATGAGACAAATGAGCTTTTATTTAAAGCTTCTGCACACGTGGGTTGGAGTGTAACAGCTGTTCAATAGCATCCATCAGAATTGCACAATAATTTAACACCCAAAGAGCACAATGTCTTGTTCAGCATTGTACTGTGGCAGAAGTGTGGGTAATCTGAAATGGCTGGGCTGGAATTTTGTCCCAGCCCCTCAGGTAAGAATCCCATTACAATCAGGCTGTCATGGGATCGTTAGGGACCAGCAGGAACCAGGACTTTATACTTTTGTGAGGTGAAAGAGCATTCCCAGCCCCTGCAGCTTTGCGTATCCCTACTAGTGCGTGGGAGAAGGGACAGCAGAGGAAGGAGCGCGGTGCCAGGGACTGAATTAATAACACGTTTCCCTCTGACACTGTAGCAGTCATTGCGTTCTTCTGTGCAAGTAGTAAACTGACTTGACCCTGCTTGCTTCGAGCTACTGTGGGATCATGGCACAAACTTAACTGCTCTAGTTTAATATCAGACATTAAAATTTCTTTCAGCTTGGGGTTTTACAACAAGGCTTCTTAAAAGGAGCAAATCCTTGTGGTTGAGGTAGATTATTTTTATATATAGCTCTTTATGCTTGTGGGATAGATCCTACTGAAAATATACATGCGACCGACTTCTGGTTCTTTGTTAAAGCCATTTTTGTCTACATTTGTCTGAGGCTACCTATTTTTCCAGATGTTCTTGGTTCACTTTACTGTCTCCCTTCACATGTCTTCTACACACTTGTATGCTTTTCAGAAAGACTAATAAATAAACTGCAGTTCAGATAATGATACTAATCTCCAATTTTAAGATGCCTGCTTTTTCCTTTAACCCTGCTCTTAGTAGAGGTTGAAAGAGGTTATCGATTCTCGCGTACAGTCATCGTCTTTAATTGTGGGAGAATCATTTGCATTCAGTAATGCACTTGTTGCTGTGCAAGGATGGCTAAGGAGTTGCGTGTTATTGAAATGCAGTTGGGATCTCTGGCCGTGGATGTTAACGCCGCTACGTGATTACAAGTATAGGATGCTATAATTAACTTTTATTTCCTGGGACAGAGAACTTATCACATGAAAATTCAGAAAGCCAGTTGGATTCATAACTTTCCATGGGAAAAATAATTTCCCTAGAACTGTACTTGATCTGAAATATGTGAAGGTCTGTGGAAAGAATTCTGTCGGTGACTCGAATTTCATTAGATCCTGGCTTTGTAAGAGTTCTTCCAGCTTTCTATAAGGCTCATCTTGCTACTGAAATGTATCCACTTGGTGTGAGAACGGTAATGCTTGCTGCTGAAGTTAATTTTTATCATCTTTAATCTATCCACCTTAGCTCTCCACTATTACCTTAATGGCAGCGGTCACTTTTGTTGATTCCTCTCTTTTGTTTCAATTTCATAAAGGCATGATGCTCTGGCTTGCACAGAACTACGGAAAACAAAGTGCTGTAGGCTGGACTCTAGCAAATACTTGTGTAAAACATGCTGTCCTGTAATCTTGGAGTATTGCGCAAATAACTAATTGAGCTTTCTGCCAGGCCTGTCTAGTTGACTAATTTTTTTGTTTCTCCATCTGAAAAAAGGGGTAGTGTGTTGGACAGGAGCTCTTCAGCTCCAGGCAGCTGTCGTAGAATTCCTTAGAAGTTGTAAGTGCTTGACACTTAATGTCATGAGGCTCCAAATGAATTGTTCCAGTGAACTGAACAAGTTAGTGGGAGAAATGGAAGTAAAACCTGGGTTCCTTCATTCCAGTCTCCTTCAAAGAGACCTTTTCTGTTGCCAGCTGCCTGTAAATCTTACCAGCAGACAGACAGCTTTCTCATCTTTCTCTTTTCCCTTTTTTAGTCCTAACAAAGTGACTGTGAGGAGGCAGGCTGAGTGTTTGTGTGGGATGGCACAATTTAAATAAAGGTGATTTTTAGTCAGTAACCTCACTTATTGAAGCCATTGCTGAATAGATATCTGCGGTGATCCCTTGCTGTCTGAACTGATTAAACTCTGAGACCTTCTGATTTGACTGCTAATGACATTTTTATTTATGTTTACAGAGGAATATGAGGTGAATGCTAAGAGATATTGGGATGACTTTTATAAAATCCATGAAAATGGCTTCTTCAAGGACAGGCACTGGCTGTTCACTGAATTTCCTGAGCTGGCACCTAACAGGAACCCAAGTCAAAATGGGGATTCTGTGCATGAATTTAGTAACAAAAAAGAATCCAACAATGAAGGACTGGGAAGCTGTGAAAATGGACATTGTTCGTTGCAAACCAGAGCAGAGAATCAGTTAAACCTGATAAAAAGCCCGCCTAGGATCCACACAGAGGAGCTGGCTACACAGAAGTACAAGGAGCTGAAGCAAAGCGATGGAGGTTACCCAGGATCATCTGCATCTTACCGTATATTAGAGGTAATAGCTGTAAAACAGGCACACACCAAACAGTCCCTTCTATCGGTGTTAGTGTGACTGGGACATAAAAGCATAGATATTGGCAAACAGCAATGCATGGGATGATTGCCTTAAGTCAGTGAAATGCAAAAAACAGAGGGCAGTTTAGAACTGAATTAAATCTGTTTGGATTCTTTTGGTTCAGACTGAATTGGCAGAGCACAAGGACCATAAGAAGCTTCCAAGTTTAAAAGACAAACTATTATTATCAGATGTTGAAACAAGCATTTAAAAGTCATCTTTTGAAGAAGCTGTTTTTCTTACTTGTCTGTGTAAAGCTTTCCCTTGTCATTTATGTTTTGCATGTTTGTGATGACTCTCGTTTGCCTTAAGAGGTGTGAAACAAAACAGTGAAACCAAGAATTTAAAGATGCTGTTTGGTAGGTTCCTTATGGCCCACATAGTAATGGGAAATCTCAGACTGATACAGGGTTAGTCCCAGAAAAGTCTGTAGGACTTCCAAATATTAGACTCCTGGTCTGGTAATGGCCTTTTGTTCTACCACTTCTAGTTTGTTCAGTGTGGATATCTCTGTTCTTGTTGAGTGCTTCATGTTCTGTAGAAGCTCTACCCTTCCAGGGAGAGTCAATATGAACTGTCCTTTTGATTATTTTTTTTTTTTTTGTTTGATCTGAGGCTTTGAGAACTCCTCAGACTTTGATGTTCTTGTGCCATTGTGGCTTTTCTGTCTCACCTGAGTACTTTCAGTAATATCTGTCCCTGCAAGCCCTCAGTCGTGTTTTCTTTTCAGTCTGTTTCAATTTTACTGATTCCTTAAACATTCAGAGGCAAATTTCCCAAACCCAGTTGTGTGAGCTGTCTTCTCTTCAAATGGGAACAAGTAGAAGGAATAATAAGGCAGAATCACTGCAGGCCTAGTTGTAACTTGAGGAAGAGCCATCTAGTGAAGGAAACTCTGAAACAGCAGGATGTAGTTATAGTAAAGCAAACTTCTTTCTCCATTGCTCTGATTTTCTATGGAAGTGAATGCAACTAATCCGTGGCCTTTGCCAACGCTTCGGTGACTCATGCTGGTTGTTATGCTTGGGATTCCAGCAATAACAGTTTTCAAGAGAGTAACAGTATATAGCTTGTTAATAAGACTTTTGCGAGAACTGGCTTAGCAGTTGCTATGTAAGCCTGCTCAGAGCTGAACATAGTCAGGTCTTGCAGTGAGAGTTGGAAGTGGTCACTGCTGTGGTCGGTTGTTACTCCTGAGTTGCTCTGTTCCGTGGCTGTAGAGAGATGATTTGGAATTCACTGCATGGGACACGCTGAAGAAACTGAAGAAATGTGTACGTCTGTTTCTTTGTGCAGGTTGGCTGTGGTGCTGGAAATACAGTCTTCCCAATTTTACAAACCAATAAGTAAGTAGTTCTCACTGGGTTTTTACCTGCGTGATACACCAGAGAGTATGTTGTTCTTAGTTTAGACAGTCTCAGAGAAAGGCCGGATGCAGATGGTACCTTTGCCATCTGCAACTTCAAATGATGGTGTTTTGAGCTTGGAAATCTTTGATCTTAGAATGCAGCCAACAAAACGTGATGCAAGTTTACGTGTCTCATTCTGAAAGCATTTTCATACAGGCCTTAGTGTCTCTCCTTTTCCAGAAGGCAAAGGAAAGCAGTCAGTTCCATATGAGATTAACTGATCCACCAGAGTTTGCACAAGGCATTGTAGACAGAGACAGACTAAAGCTCAGCATTTCTGGCTCCTAGGTCTGTGCCCTGTGCCTTTGAGACACTTCTTAATTCCTGTGGAACATCTTTATATAAATGATGATAGTTTCTTTTTTTTTTTATTATTTCAGTGACCCAGGCCTTTTTGTTTATTGCTGTGACTTTTCTACAACAGCTGTGGATCTTGTCCAGGTAAACTCAGTGGTGACTTAGGAAGGTAGGAAGTACATGGTACTGATTGCATGTTGACACAAATGTATCACAGCTGCCACCAGCTGACTAGCTGTGTTGCTGTGTTGGCAGCGTTATTTATTTTTTTTTTTTTAGCTAGCCTTGATGCTGACCCTTGTACTGGTAAATCAGGAATACGAGTCATCAAAGATTGTAGAAATGAGGGAAGTTGTAGTTCTCAAAATGTCACAATGGAAGCAGACAAGTCAGCCAGATTTTCTTTCCCCTGTGGTTGGCAGTACTTTTCTAAATCCAGTGCTCTTTTAGCTAAGTAACTGCTGAACCTTGAAAACATTCAGGCTATTTTTTAACAGGAACTGAAGCTGGTTTTTGTTTGTGTGTGCATTACTGTCACTGCAGTTCTGGGAATGTGGTCTGATTGCTTCTGCACAGACAGCTGAGGAGGGATACTGCTGTCTGTGGAGCAGGAGGCTGGAATTTAGTCAAAGGACAAGTACTGCTAACAAATTTCAGGTCAGAACAGAACTGAGAATACAGGAAGTATCAGATGTGATCAGTCACTTCATGAGAGGAGATGGAGAGCACAGCAGCAGAGGCAGCATGCCATTTCATCCTCCTAAGGTGATGCTACTGCAATCCGTAGTAGCAGGTTTAGAAAAATATACAACTTCTTTTAGAAGTCTAAATATGATTTTTTTAAGAGCATAACTTTAGGCAGGCAGGCTTAATTTTAGGGGTATAGGGAGTAGTCTGTTGTAGTTGAAATGAATATTGATTTCAGTGATGCAGAAAGCGGCCCTGACAGTCTAATTTTTGTAAAGATTTCCAGCTTAACACCTCCCCTCTTAACCACTATTAGTGGAAAATCTGATCTTAAAATTGCAATAATCCCTCAATCTATTTGGGGGGTTTTGGCAGCAATGATTATCTGAATGTAACAAGTCCAAAGCTCATTGTAAATCTCCCATGTGTACTTATTTTTCACATTTCACCCCTGTTCCTTGTCTGACCAGGGAACCTGTCTGACCCCATCTGCCTTAGTCCAGTGAGGCTGAATCAGTTCTGTGGACACACCAGTTCATTATGTGAAAGTTAAAATGCTCCCATGTCCAGAGAATGTTAATATCAGGGTCTGCTGCTAATGCTTTCATTTCTTTCCTCTTAAATACAGAACAATGCAGAATATGATTCTTCTCGCTGCTTTGCGTTTGTCCATGACCTGTGCAATGACCAAAGTCCTTTCCCAATGCCAGATGAGAGTCTTGACGTTGTTATTCTTATCTTTGTCCTCTCAGCGATTCTCCCAGAGAAGTAAGTTTTAGTAGTTCCTTCTGGTTGCAAAAGATAATGCATACAGAGATGGAGTTCTTTAGCACTAGATCCCCTCATATCAAGGAAAATTAAAGTTTGTCCTTTGTCTGGTCCAGTTTTCCATTAAGCCTCTGAAAATGAAATTTGCAGGTACTTTCTGCTGTAACGAATTCTGGCACAGGATAGATGTGATTTGGAAGTGCTAAGTGGCTATAGATAACGTCTTGCTGCGCTCACCGTTGCTCACCTCAGCTACACTGAGCACTCGGCGCTCTTTTTTGGAAAGTAAGCTGCTAGATTTTAAGGCGCAAAGGCTGGATTAATTTCCTATGGGAGGTAGGGAGAAGGGAGGGAACAGGTTCTGAAAACAGGAAAAGTGCTGTGATCTTAGTGTGACAGTGTGTTACAATCTACACTGGTGTCTTTTTTTTTTTGTTCCCTTTGGTTTTATTTCACAGCATTTTTCTTCAAGTTCACTTACTGTTTGTCTTAAGAAACCGGTGGAGGTAATACTTGTGTAATTAGTAAGAGAGAGCAGTTAATCCCTGCTGTGGCAGGCTAAGTTACTGTTGTAGGAAGAAAAGCAGAATTGGGGAGTGTCAAATAAGGCAGCCAAATAAAATCAACCCAGCTAAGTCAGAGAGCTCAGAAAAGTGCTAGCTTTTAGTAGCTCTTTGTATGAACTTGAAACATCTGTAAAACTTCATACATTCTTTCTGGAAAGTAAGCTAGGGAAACAAACATCATTTTGCAGAATGTTGATTACTTCTGTTTTGTTCTTTCCTCAGGATGCAATGCATCGTCAACAGACTGAGTCGCCTTCTGAAACCAGGAGGAATGATTTTGTTACGAGATTATGGCCGTTATGATCTGGCCCAGCTTCGGTTTAAGAAAGGTATTTTCTTTTCCCCTGGGGAGTCTTACCAGACCACTAATAGATGATGCTTCTCTGGAGTAGTGTCTACCCTGTTGAGGAGACAGCTCATTAATTCCCCTTAAGCACAGTGTGTGCTCGGAGAAGTGTTTCTTGTTGGATGGCAGTTGTTGATTTTTAAATGATAGCTGGTAACTGTTTAAATCCCTCTTGCCCTTAGGTCAATGTCTGTCTGATAACTTCTATGTGAGAGGTGATGGCACCAGAGTCTACTTCTTCACACAAGGTAGGAGGCTGGAAAACATCCCTCTGACTCTCCTCACCTCTTTTCATCCCGATGCCCTCGGGTTTTGCCACTAGGTCTTTTCAGCCTGTCTTTCTTGGATCAGTGTGAATTGTTAAATGTCCTCCAATTGCACAAGTACCAGGGCTTGTCACTTGCTGATGCGAATATGGCATGGTGAATTCCATAGCGGAAGATCCTTTTAGAGGAAGACTAATGTGTCTGGTACTCTGGGAGGGGTGGGATTGGAGGAGCTCTCCTGGAATCTTATTGCCTGTGGATGATGGAGTGAGATGAACACCACTTGAAGGAACTTCTCTTAACTTTACTGTTCTTCTACAAGGAAATAAGAAGGGCGTAGTTCAGTGTAGAGCTGAGTCAGCCTCTCCAGTTCTGCTGCTGCTTGGTGTTCAGGAGAGGTTGTATTCTCCCTGCTTATCACCAATTGCACCTCCAGTCATTTCCAGTGCCAGCCCCTCTGCCTGGTCAGTTTTAGAGCAGTGGCACAACTGCAACAAACTCTTCCCTTCCCCATTGCCCAAGTCTTGTTTGTCACAACAAAATTAATGTTTAATGCGTGTTTGGCAAACGCTTCGTGATGGCAAGCATCTGATAAAAGAGCACAAGCTGGGACCTGTTAGCCCTTTTCTACAGAAGCTCCGTACGAATCACGTGCTCCCGGGCTGCGGTCGAACAAGCCCTCTGCTGCTCAGCAGGACTGGGGCTGGCTTTGCCCACGGCCAGTGTGCCGGGGCACTGGGATACTCGCTTGGCTGGGAATACCTGCCAATGAAAAGTGTTGCAGCCTCCAGGGCTCTGAGTGCTTTGACTGGGCCCCAGGAGCGTGTAGGGTTTTATGGATTTCTTCCCCCCCTCGCCCCCCCCCAAACTTAACCTTAATGAATCCTGTTCCCCTCCAGCCCGTACAGCACAGATCTTATTGCCACCATTTGAAAGCGTAGGTCTGATCCCATTCTTTGCTCTTGCAGACTCTGAAATTCCTCTGGAGAGAGGGGGGAGGGGGAAGGGATGGATCTGTCCCTACTTGCCAGAAGATGCTCCCTTAATCGGTTACTAGAGGTGATACTCATGTCTGAAACTGCTACTGTTACCTTTTTGTCGAGTCTCTGTAGTTCTAGTTGTCCTCCACATAATTCTTTCTTTCCTTGGCGGAAGATAAACTCAAGGGAAACTAGAGAAACTGTGATCTTAATCCTCCCGTAGTGCAGCAGTTAGGTCCTGTCTGATCTTTGTTTCCCTGCCAGAGTGAGACCATGACTTTCCTCTGGCCCAGCTTTCAACATAATTTAGCCCTCAGCACGAGCAGGTATCAGTTAAATGAAAGCTGTGGTGTCCTCAATCTCCTTCTCTCTGCTTCCAGATGAATTAGATGATCTCTTCACAACCGCTGGGCTGGAGAAAATCCAGAATCTGGTTGATCGGCGATTGCAAGTGAACCGTGGGAAGCAAATGACAATGTATCGAGTATGGATCCAGTGCAAATACCGCAAGCCTGCTGGCCCTCAGCTGTGAGGAAGCAGGGCACACTTTTTAGGTTAGAGCCTCTTCACGGCCATGTGCGTTGTCTTCTCCTGGTGAGATGTGGTTTTATGGAGTTCAGTGCTCACAGGACCTCAGTGCCTTTTACAGTGCCTAACTTCAAGTGAGTTCTGCTAAGGATGAATGGTCTAAGAGGAGACCAAGCAGTATTTTAGATGTCTTGCTACTGGTCTGAGCTTTTAAAATTATTTATGGTTTTAACAACTTGAGAAATGGTCCTGCTGTTTACAGCAGCTGAGCAAGTAGCTGAGTAGCGAGTCATTCTTACTCTGGATTTCCACATGCGACAGAAGGAGAGCTTCAACCTTACTTCTGTGTTGTGTATGCTTGTCTTGGAAACAAAAAACATACAAAGGGTAAATACGCTTTTTTCTGCAGCTGGTCACTAGGCCTAATATGAATGCCTTAGCCAACTTACGTCATGCAGCTCTCTTCGAGTCATTCAGATTTGTGCAAATCCACAAGTTAAAATACATTGATGGAGGGCAGGAACTGAGAGTATGCTGGTTTCTCTGTGCCGGCTTCCCCATGGATGCCTCCTGGTGTGCAGATAGTCTTTGGAGAAAGCAGATTGTGCTGCCTCACTGCCAACAGGGATGCTCCTCGAGGGAGCTAGCACGCTGTAGCTCAGGTGCTATGAATTCTGATCAAGCAAGGTTCAGGCTTTCAAAGATTTGGGACTGACGCCAGTTTTGGGGAGCCTCCGGAGTGCAGAATATCACAGGCAGCTCACGGGACTAGGTTTTACGCAGAATTACCTGCTTTTTCTGCTTCAACAGTGAGAAACTGTTCTTGCTGGCTGCAGCCTCCAGGTTACGAATTGCACTGCCCTGTCACAGTAGCATCCTAAATCCGAGTAAGACAAGATACTTGTCTCTGATAAGAAGTCTGAAGAATGTCTACTCCTCTTGTTTAATTTCTTAGAGGAAGCCAACAGTGTGGCTTTCTGAAGGTATTTCCCCGCCTTTGATAGTAAATATCATTTATCTCAGCTTGTTTTCTTTTGTTATTTTTAGGGTGTGGTACAACAGGTATTAGAATAAATTTTGTGGTAATGCTTTTCAGTGCTGGTTTGATTAATATAAATCAGGCTTCCACAGAAACTCACACACTTCTGCGTGCCTGATCTGAAGGATTTGGGTCATCATTAGGTAATTGCAGTTTTTTTCCTTGTCATCTCTCAAGAAGGGAAAGCCTTGTGTGATTATCTCCTACCTTGTTTTAGTTCACGAAGCAACAAGGTCTGTTGTGTGCGCACTGCTGGCTGAAGAGCAGCTCTTGCTGCAAAAGTGTATCCATTTTGTTAGCTAGACATTTGTATTAGTAGCTTACCATTGCCTAAGAATAACTGTCAACTATAGAGACACGTAAGTTATGAAATAACTGCTGACTTGAAACAGGGGAGAAAGGGTAAAAAGATGAGGAAATATCACTGCTGTCTTTGGAGAGGCTGCAGGAGTCTTGGAGAGTCAAACCAGGAGCACCCCGATTTGTGAAGTACTGGTTTGGGCATGTGGCAGCATGATCAGTTCATAACTTCCATGTCGCTGTGTCACCCTGCAGGTATTACTGTGTCTGCTGCCCGAAGGCTTCTGAGTCAGGACATTTTGGCCCTTCCTGTGGAAAGGTGACCCAGCAAATCCATTCACACCACAAAGGCAGGCTGCACTGCTGGGGTGGGAGTGGAAATCACTGTTGCTTTTTTTACGTATCGAGCCCTTTTAAATAATATTGAAAGGGAATCAAATAACTGGGAAGAGAATTCTTGTTCAATTTCTTGTATTGTATTTTTTAAAGGGCTAAGAAACTTTCCAGCATCTGCAGATGAAATAGGAGGAGATAAGGCTTCTTTCTTCCTAAGCACATTTGACTTCTGCCAGGCACAAGCCTGACACAAACCAGAAGCTGTGCAGTCACTGCCATGTTCATGCTAAACCTACAAAGTCTGGTTCCGTAGCAAGGTTGGTACCTCAGGCAAGGTCTAGGCAAAACCCAGCTCAAAGCCTCTGGGAGCTGAGCACCCTGGTGTCTCCTCATCTAATCCGGGCAGAGAGTCGGGCTTAGCAAAAGAAGTCCTGTGAGTGTGCGACGTGAGATGACTCATGTAACCAGCTCTGTCGCTTTCAGTGAAAGACCTCCCATGTGTTACTGGTGCCTTAGACAGTTCCCTTGGGGTCCTTTCCCTCTTGGTCCCTGGAGGGACCCCTCCTCCTGGGACAGCTTTATCTCCCTGCAAGAAGAATTATTGACTGGGGTAAACAAGCAGCATAATCAGTGTGAATTAACGCAATTTGAAAGATGCCTTATTAATTGTCTAAAGGCTTGTAAGCAGCACAGGAAAATATGGTTTTAATTATAAACATGATTTATTTAAAGTTCATGGACTCGTCTTTAAATTTAAACTCCTGAATGGAAGAAAATGAAGGCTAGTAATTTATTTGTTTCTGCTTTCAAGGCTACATCCCAGTTGCCAGCCTGGTTTTGACTTGGGCTTCATGCAAAAACTTGCAGCCCTGTGAGCCTGCAGCCATTGAAGTGGCTCTTTGCCTTTCTTAATGCTCCTCATTCTGCTGGAGTGCTTAAGCAATCGCTCAACATGAACCATGCTGGGCAGACATGCTTTTGTTTCGAGTCCTGTTGGTGGTGTTCAGAGAGCAACAAGTTAATGGCCTTGAATTGAGCCAGGCCTCCTACAGACAGATACTGCCTGCGCTTTCTTCATTAATCTCCACCAGCTCCCATTCTCTCTGAAGCTGCTGCTCTCCCACACAGCTCTGCTCAGGTGCCTTAGTCCTGACTTGCAGCAGCTTTTGCCATTCCCACCTTGGGCCTGCTGAGCAGGCTGGGTTACACAACAGCTTTCTAGCACGTTCAAAGGAAATCTCTGAATTCAATTTTACCGCATGGAAAAGCCAGGTTATGTTCCTTTTTAGTTTT
This sequence comes from Tetrax tetrax, assembly GCA_009806455.1. Taxonomy (NCBI): domain Eukaryota; kingdom Metazoa; phylum Chordata; class Aves; order Otidiformes; family Otididae; genus Tetrax; species Tetrax tetrax. The sequence goes on from WHYT01013300.1 coordinate 116,239, forward strand.
TCTTTTTTTTTTTTTTTTTTCCTTCCCTTTTTTAGCAGTGTAACATTAGCTTTAAAGCCATTCTAAACCTATCTGCTCTGGTTTTGTTCCCAGCATTCCAGTCTTGTGGTCTGTGGCTGACACGCAATGCCAACGTAGCTTGTCGAACCTCCCAAGCAGAAGAGATGATTTCATGGCTCTTCAGAGGCACTGCCCCTGCGATTCTGGAGCCAAACATTGTTACACTTCGGAAAGTCTGGTCCTGGCTCTTGCTAGAGGATGGTGGATTTCCTTGGAGGTTTGTAGATTGTTTTGGCTGGAAGGAAACTTTATCATCACCTATTCTGACCCTTTGCATAACCCTTTCATGTAGGGATTATGGCATCAAGCCTGTGTCTTGGGCTGAGCCAGAACTAGTCCTTCAGAAAGGCTTTCATTCCAGCAATGATGCTGAGGGCTCCAGTGAATGGCAAAGAACTTTTTGCTTCCCCAGGTACATTGTTCCTCTCGCAGCATCCTGTTTTCACAGATCAGCTAGAAATTGGGAGGTAGGAAGGGAATAGGCGAGGAAAAGAGAACAAGAAGCCCAAGGTGTTTCTGATACCCTCACTTCAAAAATAAATAAATTGTGAATTCCATTAAAAATTGGAGCTTTCTTAAGATCTTCCTGACAGCACAGGAAAGTGGAAAACGGCAGTCATTGGTAGTGATTTTTACTGTTACAAGAGTCATCATCAAATGCTTCTGACCAGAAGCATACAAGACCAGACATGTCTTCTCTCCCAAATACTTCAGCCCCACCTTCTCGGGGTATGTCACCACCATTTCTAATTCTGTAGTTAGCTGCAGAGGTCCAGGACAAATGAGACCTGATTATTTTCAATGAAACAGAGGTGTCAGCAGAAGGAACCTCCATGTATGCATGCCAGACATTTTTGTCGTTCCATCATAACTAAAGCTGAAAGAGCTTCCTTTTGTCACTGGCATTGGGATGAGCCCCAAGTGGTCCCCAGCTGGATTCCCTACAGGAATCAAAGATCCAAACTGAACCTAACTGTTTTTTCTCAGCATAAATGAAAGATGGACAGGCTTCAGTGCCTACAAGTGAGCGCATGGATGAGGATGAGGCCGTAGAGATCAAGTTATTAAGGGATTTAGGGGGCATCCTCCCATCCTTGTAAAGACAGGTGGAGGGAAACTGAGTCATGCAGTTGTCTTTATTCTCCTGATCCGTCAACTGGATCTGATTTGTCAGTCAGAGTAGTGCCACTGCTTTTGGTTTGGTGCCGTATTGGGGAAAATTAGTCCAGAAGAGAAGGCACATGATCAGGATCGCTTTTGCTATTGTAGCTGTTCATCTGCCTGGGCAGGAGTGTGTGTTGCCACACATTTTTGTACGGTGTCCATGGGATTCTCACTCCAACAGTGTTGTTGCATATATTTTCAGGGCACAATAGAAATACTAGAAAAGTGAGGAGGAAGGAGGAATTTTTTGGAGGACTCTCCTCCCAAGTGAGGTGCTCTAGAGGGAAAGGAATTGTCAGCTCTGTGCCTAATCAGTGAAGCTCTGAAGTTTGTGCTTAGTTCTTGCTGAAGGCAGTAAGTTCCTGTGTGTAAGTGCCTTGCTGAATGGGAGCTTGTATTGCTGAGAAAGTGGGGCACAGTGCAGGAAATTACCGTCGTAGGGCAACAGTGAGTGCAAATTTGAACTAAATAGGATACAGCTACCTTTGTTACAGAGAGCACAAACCAGACCTGGCAACTTGGCTGGAGCACAGGAAAGGAGAAGCAAGAGCAGCTTTAGCCATGTGTGCTTCTGCCCAAAAGCTGTATGGTATGACAGGAGGTGAAGTGAAGCAGTGAAGGCTTTTGCTCTTGAAAATATGGTCTTTGACCCACAGTTGGATGAGTGGGAACTGGCTGTGGCTGGAAAGCATTGATGGCAAAGATTCCTAGCAGATCTAATGTGTCAGCACCGGTCTGGAGCTCCTAGCGTGTTGGTCCGTGACTGTTTCCAGCAAGGAAGAATATCCTGGTGAGGATTGGACGCTGCTGCTCTGTAGTGTGCTACCTTGTATTGGGTAACCTCAGAGAGTCTTCACTGCAAGCGCCAACACGGTGTGTATACAGCAACTTGATTTTGGGGTGGAGAGCAAGTGTGACTGCTGTATTCAGGCTGGTTTAATGTTTCGTAGTCCAAAGGACCCTTGTAGTTCTTGCATTTTCATGTTATTTGGAGTTTGGGGAGTTCTGGGGGATAGGGGCAGATCCTTTGGCATACGAAACTTTATTTCAGCTCACATGAAATGGGAAGTTGCTGTTTGGAGTCCCGGGTCATCAACACCATGCTCACACCACTGTGATGTGTGTGGGGAGCACTGGGAGATCTGCTCTACAGCTGCAAGTGGAGAGATACCCTGCCACCCTTCTCCTGGGGCACTGGCTTTCTTCATTCAGAGACAGAACTGACTGATCTGCCCTCAGACTACGACTTCATCCATGGGATCCAGCACAACGTGCAATGCTGGGTCCCCATCGTCGGGGGAGAACCACCCAGGCAGCTACAGTCCTTAATTACACAGCCGCACGTTTTTTTCCACATTCACTGCCAAGGGTGGATGTGAAGAGGTCGATCAAGGTTGCATGGAAAACTAAATCTGGCTTTTCCTCAACTTCAAGTGACTTCTTCCCTACTGAGATGAGCCTTGTTATGAAGGTTGGTATGTATTTACAGACATTCACACTGAGGCTGAACATACTTACAGAAATATGCATGCAGTAACTCTAGCTTTTTATTTAATTTCCCTCTTAAACAAATCTCAGAGCAGTTTGTTTAATTGAGGCTTTCAAAAGCCCTGTAAGGTAGGGTGTTATGCCTGTTTTACGCAGGAGGAAAGGAAGCAGGGGGCAAATCCTGCTGATAATTATACTCTCCTGTATTCTAGGAAGCTGGTAGTGAGTGAGGACAGGGAAGGATTTTCTGGCACATAAAGGAGAATCACATTTTTTCAGGTGCGTGCAGAAGAAAAAACAGTGGGTTTTGGTTCCCCTGGGCAGGGCCGTAGCGGTTGCGCAGATTCAGGTGCCTGTGCGTGGCACGCTGCCTCCTCCGGCAGGCAGGACGTGCGCTCCCTTGGATCAGAGCTCGACTGTGAGGTTGCTCTTGGCTTGCTGCGCGTGTGGAGGTTGAACGACCTGGATGCTTTCCTACTGTGTTCCGGTATCAAAGCCTCCCTAATGGGATACCTGAAGGTGTAGACAGAGGGAGGGGCAGGAACAACCTCTGAGATAAACTCCATTGTGTGGGAGGGCGGAGGCTCTCTGAATGGCCTCAGGAAGGAGTCAGGCGATGGCATGTTATCTTTTAGTAGCTGAGACACCAACTTTCTCCCAGTCGAATGAAAATGAGGAGAGGCCTTTTTAATATTCCGAGTGAGGGAAAGGCTGTGCCAGGAGCCTACCCTTACTAGATGCTCGGTCCACACAAGGGTACGATGTTTTGAACGCTCCTTCACTTGCAACTCATCCCTCCTTAGGTACAACAGAATCTGCTCTGCAGACAAAGGTTGGCCTCTTCTGGATGTGATGCCTAGAGGTGAGATCATCCCACAGTGCTAAAATCTTAAGAAACCTGTTAAGTGCTGGACACTTTTGTTGCTTGGGTTTTGTTTTGTTTTCTCAATGACTGTAAAATTTTTAGATTTGAAATCGCTGATGCCAGCTTTTACATTTTAAACTCTCAGGCTATTTCATGCTTTTTCTCAAGCCGTGAGCTAGAGTCCTGCTATCACTGAGGAGTACCAGCTCTCTTTTTTGTGTATGTGTTACATTATGTTCGTACATTTCTAGACATCATGGCAGTACAGAAATGCTAGGGAAAATGTAGTTAGAGAATTTCACAAGCCTGAAAAGCACAGGCAAAGGAAATTAACCAAAAACACATGAAAAAGATCAGAAGCTTGACTTCTGGTATTTTATCTTTTCAAAATTCAAGACAAAAAGAATTTGCTACATGCTATGTTAAAATATCTCTAAAATCTTACCTAATATAATCAAATCTAACATGGTTTAACAGTGAAGCTGTGATGCAAAGGCAGAGTTTGCCCTTATTTTGCTAAGCACGCTGTGCTGGCTGGAAGGGAGCTCTCGGAGACTGCTCGAGTCGAATTCAGTGACAAAGAAAATGGCTGCGGCAGCTGAGTAGCTCTTCAAAACATGATACAAGTGCAACGTGCCAAGGATATTGCTGACATCCAACGAGACCAATGCAAGAAGATGAGAGCTGCCACGGGGGATGTAATAGAAAGCATTAACACTGGCTGGTGGCAGACCTGGAGAGCAGGGTGCTGTACAGGAGGAGTCTGGCAGAGACGATGGTGTAGGAGGGCTGGCTTGCCCCCATGAATGAGATAATATTTGGTCAGCCATGAATGTACTGCATTGCTCATAACCATCCCCTTGCCAGCTCTCAAACCAGCTTCTCTAAAAAGACCAGAGCTCAGGGACTCTTATGAAGTTAATGAAAAAGGGGGAGAACACAATAGTTTTCGTGTGTCACTCAAGTGTGGGCCAGAAGGAGGAATTTTCTTGCATGAGAATTCTTGGAGATCCAAGTACTGTCTTCTGCTGGGCCAGAAAGTTAAACATACTGCAACTGCTCACAAACTGCTCTTGCACCTACCTGACACTCAGCATACAGCAAGTGGTACTGTTAAAGGCTACTCCAGAATTTCTGCATACCGCCAGAAATACAGTTGCAACTTGATTCCCTTCCCCTCTATGCCACAGAAAGCTGAGCTGCCCTGTGAGCTCCTATTTTGGCATCTTGGAAAGGAAACTGCAGGTGAACGTGTTGCTCTGAGATGCTCTTCAGAGGACAAAGGTGGAGAGGGTGGTAGTTGAGTTTGCAGCAGAGGACTAGGGAAGGATGTGACTGTATGGCTGACCAAGGCTAAGAGGAAAGGGGTTGTAAGCGCTCGCAGCTTGCTGAAAATCGAGGAGCTGAGCTGGCAGCGTCCGTGGACCCCAAGCCACAAGGGCTGTCTTCCCAAAGCTTCCCCAAAACGTACCGAACAGGACGTGCTCCATCCCTGAAATCACAAGTGAGAAGAGAAACCCCAGCCATTTTGCCGAGCGCAGAGGCACGTGGTGCAGGGAGAGGGGCAAGTCACGAGAGGAATAAGCTCAGCTTATCGGGTTTGTTATCAGAAGTCACCACAGGCTGCTCCAGCCTGACCCCAGCAGAGCCCAGGACTGCAGCCATGGGTCCTACGTCAAGCCCATGACTTGGTGTCTTTTAGAAAACATTCCTGTCTCCAGTAAATTCCCCAGGAGGCTGTTACCGCCCTGGGCATCTGGTCCTGTCAGAGAAGGGAAGAGCAGGGTCATTGATCTGTCTGACTTTGGTGAAAGTGACAGTAGGCAAAACACTGTTGAGGGAAATTATAACCCCATGGTCTTTTCTGGTATCCTACGTGAAAAGATTGATGGCAAAATGGTCCCTGGCAATGCGTGGAAGAGCTTCAAGAGGCTCCTTCTAGAAAGCAGGAGAAAAATTAGATCGAAGTGACCCCGTCAGCCCTGAAACACAAAGAGGGAGGGATGGTGTCACAGATTCAGTGTTACGGTGTCC
>WHYT01013300.1:125305-147766 GCA_009806455.1 Tetrax tetrax
TGGGAGGGATGGGGGGGGGTCCGGGGCAGTCCCCAGGCCCCGGGGGGAGCTCGGCCCTGCGGCGGGGTGGGGGGAAAGGCTCGGGAACTTGTAGCAGTCCCTTCCCCAGGCCAGCATCCCAGCCTGGGGATGCGATTCCCCCCGGATGGTCGCCCTGTGCCCCGTAATGCGGGAGAGACCTGGGAGTACTTTAACATCTTTGCGTTCATGGCTGGTCTGTCATTTTCCTCGGTGCACAGATTTCCTGTTTTGAAAACTAGGCTGATAGCTTTGTTGGGCTTTTAAAGCCAGTAGTAGAAACAGGGTTCTCTAATAACCATGTTGAGTATCCCATTAGTTTTTGAGGCTTGTTACTGGTTTGGGAGAGCAGTTGTAAATGCCCCCAGATGGATTCACTTTGCCCCCTGAAACTTAGATCTGCAGCGTTTGGAGGAAACGGCAGGGACAAAATGGACAGTTAATAAAAGGAACAATTGTATACTGCCTATTCTAGAGGGCACTTGCTGCCCTTCAAGAACTTTCCTCATTGCATATGCTCTTTATACAGCAAATCTTTATCTTCTGTGTCTTTTTTTTTTTTTTTCCCCCCTCTACCTTAGTCCAGAAAATGAAACTGGAACAGACATTTCTGGAAATGAACTTGATTGGTGCAGTTGAGAAGATGTGCTTCACAGTTATAATGAACATTGAAATTTGTCCCATTTTTTTCACAGTTCGGTCTTCGAATTGTATATTTCCTGATTTTTAACCTGTTTACACATCTATGCTGGTTTCTTTTTTTTTTAACCCTTCAAATAATGGCATCTGTTGTGTTGGATTGCCAGGAGGTCCCCCAGGTACACCCAGTATATAGAGGCAGCTGTTACATTACAGGTATCTGATGCTTTACTCTATAGAGTAAAAGGCTTAAATGAGCATTATTTTCTTCTTATAATCCCTTTCTGTGCTTGGAAGAACCAAAGCAGTTTTTAGTGAAATCTGGAGTTCGGGGGGATCTAGTATTTTCAGGACTGACCAAAAATAAATTATGGGGTAAAGAATGTTGCTTTTTTTTTTTTCCTAGTCATGCAGCACGACTGAAAAGCTCTGAAGCTTTTAGTCATAACACTCTGGTCCCATGTTTTCCTTTTAATAAAGCATCCAGTGGGAGAATGTGACATAATTGGTTTCTTGGATTTAGAGATCTTGAAATGGCTGGTAAAACAGATAGAAGAGGAAACTCTCCAGCAGGGTTACGGTTTAAATACAGTAATATGGTGGCAAAGTCATGTTATTATTGCATGGCAATCTTGCATTTCTGTTGCAAGAAAATGCTTTTTACATGGTTATGCTGCAGAACAGGCACTTCTGAGTCTCGTCAGTGGCACAGAATATTAAATCTCTCTCCTTTCCTTGCATTGCATAATCTGAGTGTTGTTCTCTCGTAGCAGCAGAAATGATGGAAGAATTGCATAGCCTGGACCCACGAAGGCAGGAGCTACTGGAGGCCAGGTTCACTGGAGTTGGAGTTGCTAAGGTGAGTGTAAGCACCTTTGGTGACAGGCATGCTGCTTATCCATCCTGCGCTGCGCTTTGGTTTTTTTAGTTTCTACATTGATAATTTTGCTTTGCCATAAGTTTTGTATCGATAGTTGTGTTTTGACTGCTAATTTGCTTGAAATATGTTTAAGAGGAATGAAAATGGGATCTCTATGAGCAGATGTTTTGCTATGCAGAAGATTCTGGGTTCTAATTAAGCTCTTAGGAGTTGCTCCATCTTAAGACAGCTTGTACACCCCCCAAAAACCCATGACAACTTTGTCTTTGGAAGTGGGAATCTCATCTGTCTCTTCCTTTCTCCAAGAATGCGTTTGAGACCTGAATTTGGCCACTTTTAGATACAGTTTCAAGTTGATCGTGTTTGATACAACATGTAACCAGAGTTAATATATTCAGGAATTTGTTCAGTTCTTTGTGGGTGCAGCGTGCTAAAATTGTGTACTGGGTCGCATAGAACACACGCAAAAAGTATTTGAAGGTAAGCTCTCCTATATTTGTGATCCACAACCTGCTAGTAAAATCCCATCTTTGTCCTCACCTACAACTTCATAACTGTTCAGCAGCTGCCTTTCTAAAGGCACTTAAACAATAACATTGTATGGTTGCTTGATATACTAGCATTAAGCTATTAGCTCTCCAGATGTTGGTAGAGTCTCTCTGAGCAATGAAATGGTGGCAGAACTCCTCTTACACTAGTTCAGTGATAAGGAGTTTCCTTTTGAGGAAGATACTGAGTTTTGGACCACACAAAAGTAGATGGGAAAACAACATATCATTGCTAGATAATTTTCAGAAACCTGTTAGAATTATTTAGGGAAGAAACTTTGTAGATGCTGGATTTCTTGGAAAAAAATTCAAAGCAAATCAGCACTTGAAAAAGGGTTTCATATGAGTTCATACTTTTCCTTCTTATCTGTACTTGAGTCAGGACTCAAACAAGGTTAGGTCTTGAAAGGGAGCGTAAGTAAAACGTTCAGCTGTACAGTAGTGTAGTAAGGAAGAGTGGCACTGGAAGTTGTTAAGGGGTAACAATTTCAACTACTAAAGTAAGACTGTAGGGGTTTTTTGATCTTTCTCCCCATTCTTAAATCTTTTTTTAATCTTAAAGCTTTTATGAGCATGTAAGTTTATGCTACATAAAGTATAAACTATTTTGAAATACTTGTTTTATACAACATTGCAACTTTTTATGTACTTTTTCATCTGTTTCTTACCTCTTCCCTCATGTATGTCACTTTAGCATCTTTAGCTGTACCAGTATGGATAAAGCCAAACAACTTTCTAGAGGAGCTGAGACTTAAAAGTACAGACACTAGCATTGCTTTAAAACAGTGCCAACATACCTAATGCTTGCAAATAACGTCAGGAACTATTCCTTTTAAAGGAATAACCTTTAAAAGATACCGGAAAGCAAGTCTTAATTATGTTTTCAATATGTTTGGAGCAGAAAGTACATGCCCTTTCTCTGTAGGGTGAATATTGAAAACTCATTTTTGTTTCTAAAGCACATCCGAGTAAAAAAGCCTCATTTCTTGGAGGCTTCACTTTGAGCAAAGCTCTTCTGTTACTGAGTTTTATTTTTGCCTGTTGTTACGCAGTGTAGTGTTTTACTTTGTATTAGTCAGTAGCCTGTTAAAGTGCATTACCCTTATTTCTAATAACATATTTATTTACTTGCATACTTGCTAATTTGCAGTAGATCAGCCAACCATTTCTATGAATTAGCATGACTCTACTATGTTGCAGCAGATCTTGGTTGCAATATTAATCTCAGATACTACGTTCCCTCCCAGGTTGGTGCTTCAAATTCCCTCCCTACCCCCCCAAGTCTCCGTCCGTCATGCTCCGCACTGGCATTGGTAGGTCATTGTCTTAAAGGGAATATGTTGGGAAAGCTGTGATACAATTTGTATGATTCAACAAAGATTTTTAGCTCTCTCCAATGAAATGTTGAAGGAAGGCTACGTAGGGTTAGTGCCATCTAGTGGGACTGGGCCTGGCACATCCTCCTGGGATAGAAGGTATTCTGTTGCTGTTTATTGCATAAAAGGAAGAAATGTCATCTTAGATGCTCTCCTATTGGGTGAAGGCAGCAGGCAGTTAAACTGAGCTTCCTGCCTTCCACAGACTGGGTGTATCACTTAGTGTGCTTGGTTAGGTTTCTTTAATGTTTAAAAATACAGGATATATTCTGGACCTGCATAAAACTGATGCAGTAGTTTACATCCTTAGTAGAGCTGCAGCTTTAAAGCCCACTTTCCCTGCATGTTTGCAAGTGAAGAACAACTAGATGTGTTTCTGAGAAATGAGTGAGACTAAGCTGATCTAGAATAAATTTTTAGGCTGGAAACTAGGAAAAAAAGCTTCTGGCTGTCAGAGTCATGGGATTCTGGAAGAGCTTTCCAGTAACAGTAGTAGAGGACAGAAATCCTAAACTGTTTTGGAAACAGCTGTGTGCTGTCACCTCCTGTGGTAGCTGAAGGCACAACCCAATGACCAAGGTCATTTGCAGTCCCAAATGCCTCAAAATTCTGTTGCAAGCCTGTGATGAATTATCTTACTTAGAAGCTGGAGAATATACTTCTCCAGAAGCTTGGAATTAATGCAGGGAATCAAATTTATGAGCAAGGAATGTTTCTAGGCAACTGTTACACTCATGTGGTTCATCCAGGTCACTAGATAGCTTCAAAAAGCCAGTGATGCTTTAGATGTCAATTCTTGCCATATGGTAAAGTGCCGTTCTTCCCCAAATTTGCAAAACAAGTCCTTGAATTAACACACAAGTATCTGACACCTACAATATTCCTGCTTGTTTAGCTCCTGTTTCTGTTTACTTACTGGGGGCAATCTAAGCGCATTCACTTGAGGCGTTATTCTGACTAGTCATCTCAGACATCTTCCTTGGGTCAGTAGGTGCAGAAGACAAAATGTAGTTTGTTTCTGTAGATAACATTGTTTAATTTTGTCTGTTCTAATCTTCTGCCTCCCTTCCCCCTGTTTGGGTGCTGTCTTTAAGATATCAGGTGGGTTAACTCCAGCGGATTTGTGTCATTTCCACAGACTTTTCTTGGATAAGCATCGGAATAGGTAACTGTAGTGGGTGAATCTGTATTTGCACATGGCTTGTCTCAGGCTTAACCAGGGTGGATCATCACAGCAGCACACGTATCTTCTACAAATTTGGTCTTTAAAAGATCTCCAAGCTAAGTTGTGTGCGCCAATTTATTATAGCTAAACTAAGAAGGCTGAAATATTTCTAGAGAGAGTAACCTTCTCTGTGGTGCTGTAGGAGTCTTGTAGATCCAGATGACTGCTACAATTGAAGAAGTATCGGTCTTGGTGGTAACTAGTGCTCCCTTTCCTCCCTCTTTGAGGTAGCGTAAAGAGGGAAATGAAAATAACCCGAAGAGCGTCACTTATGCTGCAGAACATCTGCCTCCTAAAAGAGAATTGCTCATAAAAAAGAACAGCATTTACTTGTACTGTTTTGGGATTTACCTTTTCTCTGTCAGTCTAGCAGTCTCAATCAGTTCAGTAACTACCAGTTGTGTGGTCTACTTGGCAACATTTTTAGCAGCAAAATTACCAAGATGAGGATTTGTATTGGAGAATAATCATGTCTTCCGTGGAGGGAAGTGATGCTGCGTAGTGACGGTCCTTAATGGGTGTCACATACCATCAGAAAAACTAGTTAGTAAGAGTTTTGAAACTTGGAATTGAATTTATCAGCTACTCCAGAATGTGCCAGGACTTTATGCCAGATACTTGAAAATTGTTCGGATTCTTCCGTGTGCAACATGACTTATTTCAAATGTGTTGTCTGGCTACTAGAGCCCAGAAATAGTTGTCAGATCTCAGTTCTATTTCTGCACCTGAACTGAGGGTTAGGGTGATTTGCGTGGCCGTTTTGTCCAGCTTGCCATCAATAAAATAAAAATACTACTTTTTCAACCTGAGAGAACTCTTGAGGCATAATGGAAGCCAAGCAAATCCGGTTGCAAATCTGCTTACCCATCTTATCCAGTGGAGGTTACCTGTGAACATCTGATAGTAGATTAACTTCTCATGGCAAAAGGACCTGGGTGATCTGGGGATTTCATTATGGGCTATAATACCGAGCTTTTCTAAAAGCCCAATTAAGAAGCAGGCTGTAATTCTTATGTGCTGCTTGAAATAAGGTAAGAATATGTTAATTAAACTTGTCTTATATAGTAGCACCAGACCGGAGTAGCTGAAAAACCATTCAGCTGTTTCACTTTGGTGTAAGCCTGCATGCAGTCAGCACTAACTTTTAGTGGAACTAAGGATTGAATTTTTCCCTTTGAAGTCTCTTGATTTGCTACAGAATTCGGAAGAACTCAGGTTACCTTGGCTTGAGGTAATGAAGCATGTCTCTGCCATTGAGTTAGCAGAGAACTTTGCAATGCATGTTGCTGTAAGTCCACACTGGAGACTCTGATTAGGCAGCTTTAATTCCTAGAGCTCTCTTTCAATACCAGGAATTGGAGAGCATAAAATGGAGACTGCCCAACGTAAGAGTTGTGGACAGGCCTGAGGGATCATTTTTGGAAGGCTGGAGAGGCTCAGGCAGTGCACAAGTGATGCAAAGCAGTAAGTAGCCTTGAAGAGAAGATAGGTAAGGGCGGTCTGAGTCAGGCTAGCTTTGTTGCGGAAGATCCAGTGGGAGCTATTGTCAGGCTAAGTTGTTTCTATTGAAACTTCCGCCATTGTGCCTTATTTGTGGGCTTTGCAGGGCTCTTGCGAAGGGAGAAATGACTAACCAGCTTGTGTGAGTGGACAGATTTTCAGTTCTTGCCTTTGAGTATGAGTCTTGAAAGCACCTGCTACGTTTGCATCCACTTCTCAATATGGAGGTTTTGTTGTGCATAGGTAGGTCACGGACTTAGAAGCAGCAATTGATAGGTGAATCACAAGGGAAAAGAGCATACCAGCTTATCTCAGAAAAAAATTCCTTGCAGAGGAGGAAGTGTGTGCTGTTCTTGTGCTTGTCATTTGGGTAAACACTATAGAAACTATTAGCTTATTTCAGATGACCCACGTATTTTGAATTTTTGCTGAGCACCATCACCGATTCTCTTGACAGGGTACAGTGGGTGAGTGGGCTGGAAGTGATAGCAGAAAGTGCAGCATTATCCCAGAGCAGTAAATGCTAGAAAAGCCAGATGCCAGTGCAGTTGACTTCTTCAGGAACAAAATTTATGAGCCCTTCCTTTGTAAACTATTGCATGTTTATTATTCCCTACTGCTACTTCCCAAGCAATATTCTGGTGCCACTATTATTTACCATTGCTTCCTTATTTTTTTCCAAAATTCAGGTTAGTTCCTTTCATTCCTTTTGTGTCGTGACCACTTAAAATGGTATGCTAAATTAAGTACTGAACATTTATCCAATGTCAGTTGCTGAGTTAAATATAAACAGTCAGGAATGATAAAACATAAATTTGAAGGGTTTTTTTTTTTTTTATACACACGCTCACTGACTGTTCGTTGAGGGGGGCGTGCTCAGATGTATGGTTTCTTATATCCATTGTCTAAACCTGCTGCTATAAGCAGCTGATAATGTGAGGTTGTTTGTGAAACCAGATATCTGGCTGAATGATCAGGGAAACTTGCTTTTTCTTTCTCTCCCATAACTATGTGAGAAGAGGTGCAGCTGAGGACTAGGCCACGTTCCTTAAACATCCTAGGTATTGCATCTTTATTACTTTGAGTTCAGCACGTTCTAACGAACAATTTGTGCTTCCCTAGTCAAAATACCTCAAAACGAGACTTTTTTTCCAACTTTGACGTGAACAAGATGCTTTAGCTCCTTGCCTGTAAGATAGGCCTAATCCTTTATTGTAAGTTGAAGTGTCAGTGGAAGGCCCCCTAAAAAGTCGTCAAGGGAGAGGAGAGGTCATGCAGTAGAAATGGGTCAGAACTTGCCTACAAAGAGTTAATTCTGTGTGTGTTTACAGTATCAATACCATGGGAGTGAACTGGCTGGAGACTTAACAGACATCTGACAAGCTGTTCTCTTCTGGTTCCATAACAAAGTAGTTAGTTCCTTTTCACCCTTTCTACTACCACATTGAGATCAGGTGTAGGATTTTGTCAGTGTAGTTTCTAAAGGAAGGTTTAAAGTAAAGGGAAGATAGGTTTTTTTGCTCTTCAAGAATCTGATCAGAACTGAACTGCTCTTTCATTGATGCAAAAAACGGGTTTGATTCCAATTGCTAGAGCTGTAAATTACCCACGCGGAATAGTCAGTACAGGTAGTTGTGGTACTGGAAGCAAGAAGAACATTGTGGATTTTGCATTAGGCGTTTTTCCAGCTGCTTACATTCCAGAACTTTACATTCAGATGCAAACAGAGTGGATCTTTTTTGTGGCGGAGAGGATAAACTTGTATTTCTGAAAAAAAATGTTAGGATTATTTCTAACTGTAGACAGCCTCATCAGTTTATTTCTTCAGGTTACCATGGAAGACAGGTCGTGGCTGAAACATTGGCCCTTCATAAGCTACTGATGTACCCTTTCAACCACAGTGTTCCTGAAAAGCTCAAATGTGGCGTTTTGGGAGCAGCTGTTCCTGTCATTTGCTATCCATGTGCAAAATGGAGGCAGCGAGATTTAAGCAAATGTGGAAACAACTTTCACTTTCATCTTCATCATGTCAGAACCCCAGCCTGTCCACCCGAGACCAGCAAATGCTAATTTGCTGAGATGCTCCTGCACCTGATAAAGCTTTCACACTTGCACAGAAGGTTGATGTCTTGAACGTGCTGCTGGGGCTTGTGCTCATGACAGGAAGTGAAGGATTGTAGAGGACAGCAGTTGTGCAGTTTAAAAAGAAGCTTTTTACATGGGTGAAAAGATTAACTTTCTGTTGCCGCTTGCCGTAAGATACCACATTTTTTTTTTTAATCAATGGGGCCTTCATGTGGATGTAGGTTAGTGTTGGCATTTCTGTTAAGTCCTGTTGGCCAAGGAGTAAATCCCTCGTATAACCAAGAGCTGTAAGATTTGTGAGCCATCGCATTGGACGGTGGGGAGCTTGCTTCTTTGTTTAAAAAGCAACTAGATTCTAAGCTTTTGTGTTGCTGAAGAGATGAGGTAAAATATCTTTCTGGTCTTGAGTTATTTGTGTGATGAGTTGAAGGGTAATGGTATGGCTTAAGGAATATAATCTGCAATTTTTCTTAAAGTAATTTGCTTTTAAAAGGGAACCCTAAATGTGTAGCTTGTTGAGCTGTTCAACTGTTGTTTTGTTTGTTTGTTTTTGTTTGTTTTTTTTTTGTTGTTGTTGAGGCAACACGTCCTTTTAGGAGAAAGACATTTGATAGTTAACATTCACGGTGTAACAGAGAAGGTAAACAGAACTTTTACTTTCTGCAGATGCCTGCCTGGAAATTAGGGTTAGCAATAGCTAGATGGTGTCACAAGTTTAGTTTGGTGGTGGTGTTTGTCTTACAAATGGGGGAGAACTGCTACCCTCAAAAATAATCTATTGTGTGATTTCTCTGTGGCGTTAAGGCTTCTTCTCGATCCCTTCCATAAGTCTTCTGCTCAAGTATATAACGAGGAGTGGCTTTGCGTTGAGGAAAGATTGATTGCTGGGAAGCGGTTACTGCAAAAATAAGAAAGCTAAAATAGAATTAATCTTTGGGAAAAGATGCTCACAAGTTATTAATGGAGAGGTGGCTTTATCATGTCATTCTTCCTGTTAATACATTCCATCAGTAATTGTTAATCTTGTTTTTATATCTTTGTCAAATTCGTCTAGATTTCTTAAGTTAGATCTGTGGGAGGATACTCTTGTGTCAGAGCACTAGGCTAAAACAGAGTGGCTTTGCATGATTCACTTTTCTTTCCTTTTAAAACCAGTTTTGATATAGATTTTCGAAATTTTCAAAAATACTTGGATACGCGTATCCAGTAGAGCCTGCAAAGATGCAGGCAGACTCTTGTAGGTACCTGGATACTATTTTGGTAAATGTATTCCAGTCTCTGGAATTTGTGCTTTGCTTTAGCCTGGTAGAAGCAACTGCTATTTTGGCAGGTCAGCCATGGGTCCATAAAATAGCACAGTGGGAAAGATTGTCTTACTGGTGCCAGTTATACTGCTGTTATCACAACTTTCACTTGTTCACTTCTGTAGTGTTAAAAAAAAAAAAAAAAGCATTAAAATTACACATTTAAAGAAAAATGAGTGGTACTGCCAGTCTGATAACAGCAATAGCTGCCTTGCCAGATGGAAGATGCCTCTGAATTCTTAACCCAGGGTCAAGCAGAAGCTTGCCTGAAGAGCCAAGCTGGGAACTACTGCTACTCAACAAATGAGAAGTTTTGTTTCTCCAACCAGTTGTCGTAGACTTCTATGAATACTGCCTTGGCTGTTTTGTGGCTGTGGTTAAACAGAGCAGTTAGGATATAAATTGATACAGAAATATCATTGCAAAGGCTGGATCAGCGTACTGAGAAAAAACTGCCCAACTGGCAGTCCAACTTCCGTCTTGCTCCAAGCCACTTGTGAAGTTTAGTGCCCCATCACATGCCCAGGTGTTTGACCCGCGTTGCTGCTGTAGCCACGTGCCTTAGAGCAGTGTAGTTAGCCCGGAGATGCAATGTTTGATAGGACGTATCTGCCTCGTGTGGAAGTTGTTTCTAACAGTCTTTGCTTGTTTTTCACTAGGGTCCACTAAATAGTGAGTCTTCCAACCAGAGCTTGTGCAGCGTGGGTTCTCTGAGTGATAAAGAATTGGAGGTAAGCAGGCACAAATCCTCATGGTAATCGGGTTTAAGGTGGACATGATTGAACTCAAAACATAGAAGGAATTGTGCGAGAGTGAATGACAGTGTTTCTTTGTTTGGAGTGTGAAAGGGACTGCTGGAAGTATTTAGTCTGGATCTTAACTCTACAGTTTTTGGACCATGCTGTGAAACAGTCCTTGAAGCTTTCCAGCATAGCAGGCAGACTTCACCCAACCCCAAAAACACAGCATTTGTAAAGCTCAGCTTATGAAATTGATTTTAACTGCATTGTGATTTATTTGCTGGTTTTGGATACAGTTTTGGCCAAATAAAAAGCCAGAAAGCATTAATGGAAAAGTTTGCCTTACCTATCAAATATGTGAATTTGCAGAAGTCTGTACAAAGCAGAGCATTTTTATGAATCACTCCATGGAAGTGTGGGGAGGTGAAAACTGTTGCTTTGTCCCTGTTTAATCTCACTGCTTTAGGATTAACTATTTCAAAACACTTGCTGAAGCAGCAAAATTAACTATAGGGTTACATTTTTACTTTAAAATTCCTCATTAATAAAGCAAAATCTCAAATTTAAATGCATTTTCTTAAGCATTTAAATAACATTCCACATAGCTATCAGGTAAGTTTTGGATCATATTTCCCTCTATTATATGGCAGTACTGATATGAGGTGTCTGGTGAAGCTAAGTCTTTCGAGAACGCGGTATCTTTAACTCCATACAAGTGAGTATGTTTAATAGTCGATAACTGAGTGTTCATTCTTATTTCACTTGGGTTTTTTTAATGAACTTCTGTGGGGTAATTTAAATTGACCAAGCTGACATCATCAAATCTACCATTCCTTGCTTTTTCAATCTGTAACAGATAACGTTGTGTGTAATTTTTGTTATGTAAGTACTTGAATGGAAAAACAACTTAAACTGAATCTCATTAATATGCTTACAGTTCCACGGAGGCTGTAATGGAGCCTGTGGTGTTACAGTCACGCCAACGCTGTGCATGAGTTGCTCTTCACTGCGCAGTGATGAGGCTATGTCACTGACTTTTAAGCATACAGGAGCTGGTACAGCAAGTCTCTAGATAGTCTTGGAGTTTTCAGTCACCCCATTCTAAAAAGTACTTTGCAGACACAACAGCCACCTTTGTCTTAACACCCCCTGCATCTTCTTACCACAACAATACCGTGTCAGTGCCTGCCCAGCTGCTAACATGGGACTGTAGATGTCCAGCATCCACTGGGGACACAGCCAGGTTTAGATTCTGGCCATGTCAGCTTTATCCTTTTTATCCTATTGAAGGAAGTAGATTGATTTCTCTGCTTACTGCGTGCAAGTCTTTTGGCAGAGATCTTTAAACAGCGTACTTTGGACTTTGGTTTCCAGAGAGCATGAAACATAGGTTTACCACAGACTTTCTAGCCATGGCCTTCCCTCCCCCAGAGTTGTGTTTTGCACACTGTGGTTTTCTTCCTGCACCCAGCCTATAGTTTAGTGGTGGCTGCAGTGATTGTAAAGTGTATAGTTCAGAAATTATTTGGGACCCTTTGGGATAAGAGATGTTTTTAAAATGACGTTGGTGACGGAAATGACAAGGTATCTTTCTTTCCAGCAACCTCAGCAAACTGCTTCTAGCACAGTGCTCCCTAATGTTTTCAGCAGGTTTGGCCACATAAGTGACCCCGGTGATGGGGGAAGGCACCACACCAGGGTCTCCTCCTCTCTCACACATCTAGGCTTGCTAGCTTTGTACAGACAGGTAGGCATGACACCTCTGGAGCCTTCTGGCTTCCCACTCTGTGTTGTGCCATTGCAGAAATATATCCATGTCTACTGACAAGCTGCCCCTCAGGTCTCTGGTTGCTCACAGAAATGGCAGATGCAACCGATCCTTGACTTTAATGAGACATAAGTCCGGATGAGTTGCTGCATCTGTGGCAGCTTTCTCCTGGCTGCCGTCTTGGGGGGGCTCTGCCTTGTTTTGTGTGAGGTTACAGTTGTGCACTGGTAGGCAAGGTAGTTCTTGTAGCCATCTGCAAAGAGCTTTGGGAAGAATCATTAGCTGCAGGGAAGATGAACTGTCCTGGTAGACTGTGAGTAGCCACTGGACTGCAAATTTGGATGTCTGTACTGAAACCTCTTGTCATTACTTGTCTTATACTGGTACTGTGATCGGTGTGAAATGGTTTATTCGGGTTTTTATAAGTGATTGAACTTGTTCTGCTAGCCATGTGAGGTAACTGGGCAGTAGAGGCTGGCTTGCTGCAGCTGGAAAAAAAAATACAACCTCATTCTTAACCGTTTTCTCTCCCTTCTGCAGCACGTATAAGAGAAGGTAGCAGCTATGTGAGAGCAGTTGTTTCTTTAAGCACCAGCAGTAGAAACAAATGCACCAGAGAAATGAAATGGCCACTGGGAATATAGAGCAGATTATTGTGTTTTGGTGTTTTCTTTAAATCTTGGAATAACTGCAGAAATGTTAATTTTGAAGTATTGTTTAACAGACTCCTGAGAAAAAACAGAATGACCAGAGGAATAGAAAAAGGAAAGCAGAAGCATATGAGACCAGTCAAGGTAATTCGTTCTCCTGACCCTGCTGCAGGATTTCTGGACGGTTGGTAATTCATGCACGTTCTGCACAGTCAGTGTCCTAGGAAACTAATGGCTCTTCTCAAGGGTGTGTCAGGCAGCTTGTTATAAACTACTCCATGATGGTGTAGTTCTCTTCTGGGAGCCTTGTTATCCTCGTTGGCAGGAAAATACTCGTCTTCAGCTTATTCGCGCAAACTATTGCATTTTTATGGGACAAACTGCCCAAAAGCTTAATATGGCCTCTCTGCAGTGTTGTTTTGGTCCCGCGTCATTACATATACAGAGACAGACTTCAAAGTAGAAGCTGTACTCTCTTCCTTGCTTTTTGAGACGTATGCCTGCCTCGTTCAAGTAAGTTCTCGCCATAACAAATGGAGAACACACTGTGCTCAAGTATAAAGCAGGCAGTAGTGGCTCAGAGTACTAAGAAAAACCCAGCGTGTTCGAGTCCAAGTTCAGATTTTCTGGCAAATGGGCATAGGGGCAGATTTCTATTTCTTTCATTCTTCAACAAGAAAGTAACAAGAATTGTGTTGACAGAACTGCTTTGATAATATTGTAATAAGAGAAAAAGGCTAAGTTTTAATGAGCTGGTGTTAAGCCACCACTAATTATCTCTCTAACTCTTACAGGAATGTTTGTGGGAGATGTAATATGCAGTAATTTACCCAAAGGTGGAGGAGTTAAAGTACCCTTTGCTCTGTCCTTATCTTGAAGTAAATTTTGGAGAACCTATGCAACATTCAATGGCATTCAGTGTTTTCTAAGTACTTTAGCAAGTGCAAATGCTGCTTGATTGGATTTGACATGTTGGGAGTTGAGAGTTAATTGAATTGTCAACTGTAAAGCCTCCCAAAACCAGCACAAGAGCTGTAACCCCGGGGCAGTCTTTTGTTGTGCAGAAGCTTTTGTTGTGATAGGTGTTGCACTTTTCTAGAGGGAAAGAAGTGTTGAAAGATAGGAGTAGTTTATCAGGATGGCATCATGACTTCTGTACTTAAAAATATCAACTCTTACTTTCATCCTTTGTTTTGCTTTTTAGGAAAAGGCACTCCTAGAGGACATAAAATTAGTGATTATTTTGAGGTAAGCATCTTAACGTTGTTTGAGAAATCTGCTTGAATTCACATTATGCAAAATCTGCAGATGGAAGTCTGTAATGTGACTTGATCCATCAAGTTAAATAATAGCTCAGAGTCACTGATCGATGAGGTTGGCCTGATGTACTCAAATCTAAATAGGTAGAGGACATGAGGTCCAGCTTTTCTCTTAGGTTTGTTCTTTATTTTACTGAGTGATGTAGAGTCAGAAATTAAGTTCATAGTAGTACTTACTTTTTTTCCTGGCTGAAGTTTTTAAGTGTGGTACACTGTGTGGTGCAGGAACATAAACATTTCTGTACCAGTTAGTCCAGTTCCCCGGTTGCTTACCTGTGCTGTCTTTAACAGTGACCGGCACAGACGCTTCAGTGCAGGTGTTTGTTTCTTACGGCTTCTGGTAGTGCACAGTTAGACACATCTCCTCATGGGAAATAGTCTTCTGAATTCTATCCAGTAAATAATTGATCTGTATCCAAGTGTGCAGATTTATATCTTTTTGTGTTAAAATGAAAAATGTTCTCAGTGTACATGTGAATGTTTTACTGTTGTTTTTGAAAACAGGGCATAAAATTTTAAGGTTTTCCTCTTAGCTCATCTTCAGTTTATTTAACTGAGTCCCTAGAGCCTATAAGGCTTTGTTTTTAAAACGAATGTGTTTCTTCCATCTCTGTTGAATTTGCTTAAATATAATATGTCTGTGGAATTGCTGACAATCCAATCTGTTGCTTTGGCCAGTTTGCTGGAGGAAGCGGCCCAGGAACCAGTCCCGGTAGAAGCGTGCCTCCTGTCGCCAGATCGTCACCGCAGCATTCCTTATCCAACCCCTTGCCGGTAAGCGTTCTCCCTGGGAACAGAGCTGGTGGTGTGGCATTGGTTAGGTTCATGGCCTACCGTGCTTCAGACAGGTAGTGAGAGGTTCTGAACAGGAAGGAAGGGTCTCTTGGTGAGTGGTTTGGCTTATTCTCTGAACAGTCCTTTTTGTTAAACCTAAAACTGGGTTCTGGCAGTAAAGCCAGATGTCTAGGACCCTCTGACAGTCCTAGTCCAGTTGTAACTGGTACGAATATCTGAGCTTAAAGCATGCAAGATGTATGTTTTTGGCATGCTGGGTGGTTACAGAGAAATTGCTGTCCTTAGCAAAAGGTGGAACTGTCACATTAGTTATCTTGTATTCCACTGTAGCTCCTGAAATTCTCCGTCGAGTTGGGAGCATGTCGTGTGTTTGTGTAGTGCCAGTACAGTGATATTCCAGTCTTGACTGGACCCTTTGGGTATACTGAAAAACATGCATACCATAATTATACTGGGAAGGTCTTTTACTTCTGTTTACACACATGTGACTTGTAAGAAGTATTAGCAAAAGCTTGCAAAGAAATGTGTATACATGCACATCTGTTGCTATTTTTTGTTACGTAATTCCATCTTGCTGTCACAGCATTTCTGCAAGATCTCAATGTGAAGAAATGACCAGTATTTTTAAGCCATTTTAGCACAAAGCAGCTAAAGAAAGATCTTTCAACCAGCAAAGCAATATTCAGAGGCTCTGGTGTCTGATCTCTAGTTTTGACCATTGCCTCGGCCCCTCTAAAAATTTTCAGCAATTTTTGAGTGTGACGAAAGTACGGAGCATTTTGGGAAAGGTTAGTATTCTGCAAACGAAATCCAAAGCCTTTACTGATGACATTATTCTGCAGAGACCTTTGCACGGTTCGTGAATGTGTACTGAACTAAATCCCAACACTGAATACTTTGCTCAGAATTCAGTAGATGTTGCTAGATTTCAAAAGCTTTGTAATGCTGCTTTAAGGGACAGCTTCAGATAGACTTCTAGATATTTGTTTATGTTTATAAAGCTCAAAATATATCTTGTTGATTGAATGGACCTTCCTCCTATCTTACGTTAATTCATTAATACGCCTCTTTAAAGAGAAGTTAATGAAAGAAATACCATCTCTGAATGTTGCAGGTGCCTGAGGTATTAGGGATGGTTCTTTATTCCAGCAGGTGAGATGCCTTGTAGGTGTTTATAATGGAACAAATTGATTCTTCCTTTGGTTTTCTTCCACATTGGCCTGTATTAAGTAGGTAAAAGTTTGAACAGAGCATTTCTCGTGTTGTGAAGACTGATGTTACAGTTAGTTTCAGCTAGAGCAATTTGTCTCTCTCCTTATGCAGGTGCTCTGTTTCTTATCTTCTGTTCTTTACTCTTACAATTAAACCTGTAATGTTTGCTTATTCATAATGAACTGTTATGTGCATTTGCAAGATCTGTCCTCTTCTTACAAACTAAATATCAATGGTTTGAGCTAAGCCAAAAAAAAAAATAGGGGGATGAGTGAAAATTGGAGAATCTTACTCATTACAGATGTCAGTATGGTCTAGAAAGAGAGCAGAGTGTTAAAATGTCTTTCACAATGAGACAAACATCCTTCAAACCTGTGAATTAATCTATACTGTACTGGAAATTTTCCGCAATCGGAACTTGTGGAGGAATTGTAATGGCTTCAGAATGTTACTTCTTGTCTTCAAATCTCTTGACTGCTTTGAATTGCCGTGCTTCTCCTTTGATCAGAAGAATGATCTGCAGGTCTTCAGGCTCTTGCAAGATCGCTCTCATGTGCAAGCGTTCTTTTGGGGAAGAAAGGACACTCTTGACGTTTGTAGTATTAGCCACAAAATAAGCTTCAGGTTGCAGTTTAGGTTTTTAAGAAAAACTGAAGCCTGACCTGACTGTTTACTTTCTATATGGCGTATGCCTGGCCTGGAGTTACGGCTCGGAAGGACTTAGGTGATAATGACCCAGACTGCCAAGTTTTAGCAGTGATGGGTTGGCTTTTAGAGCAAGGGCAATGGGATCCTGAGTGCTGTAATCAATGTAGCTCAGATGATTCTTGTTCTTATTGAACCCAATTCCTGTATCACAGTTGGAAAATGAGCCTACTGCTGGAGAAAGGAGCTGGGCTTTAAGAGAAGCCATGCATCTCTTAAAGATTTTGGAAATGCATTAGTACTTTGCTTATCTTGCAGGAGATTGGTCCCAGCTGTAATGGCAGAAATGAGGTTACCATGATGTCTGGGTCCTAGACACGGTTAGGTTGCTGACATTGAGCAGTTCTGACTCATTTTACTTCACCAGAATAATGAAAGTATCATGACATTGGCTGTTTTGAAATGAGACCTTCAAAACCATCAAGTAGTGTAATTTTGCATTGACCAAAGTTGCAATGCAGTAAGATTTCTGCACCTACAACTGGTTTTGCCCCACTGGTTCTGAAACCCATGTATTTGCAATGGAAGAGGGTGTGTTAACTGACAAGGAATTCTGTCCTGTGTGTTCATTTGTGACTTTTTTTTTTAATTGTTAACTTCATTTACGTTTTAATGTCTGACATTGGAACAATCACTCCAGGAGTACTGTTTGAGTTATCAGATCCTCACCATGCTGCCTGCCCATTCCTGAGCTGCTGCTTCGCTGACAACAGTTTTGGCAGAGTCAGAGAATTGCTTTTAAAAAAAAAAAATAAAAAAATTCATTGTATTTTTTTTGACTGTGTTACAGCGGCGAATGGAGCAGCCGCTGTATGGGGTAGACGGCAGCACAGCAAAGGAACCACAGGAGGAACACTCTGCTCTGCCAACGCTGATGTCGGTGATGCTGGCGAAACAGCGGCTAGAGAATGAGCAGCTGGCACAGAGGGGAGGTGGCCTCTGTTTTACTTTTGTCTCGGTGAGCAGTTCTGAAAAGATTTGAATCCCAAGGGATGTTTGTAGTTAAGGGATGGGGAGTTGGAAGCTTTTCTGCTCAAAGACAGTGGTTCAAGTGCAGCCTGGTTTATTGATGACCAAGTCTACCATCTTCGGGTAAGTTCATCTTCCTTGTGAAGAGTTCTAGGTCCCAGGCTTTGCTTGTTTAGTAAAATGACGTGAGTTTTAAGTTAATAACTCTTATGTAGATCAAAATAATAGCATCTGAGACGTGTCTAAGAGATGCAAAAAAGCAAAAGAATGAAGTATAGTCTTGCTGTGAGAAGTGTTTGTTTTGGCCTTGCTTAATCTCAGCTGACATGAATTATATTAGGCTTTTAAAAGCTTTGTCTTTCAGCAGGTTGGGCTAGACTTCTTGAGAGAAACTGACTCTTTTGTTTTAATGAACTAAATCTCTAGAGCATTCTTAAACCTTAATATGAAAGTATGGTACCCAGGCCAGGCTGCACCTCCCGTGTAAAGACAAGTGTATCTGCATGGGCACTAGCGATCGTGCTGAGGAGCATATAACAATACACTAACTTTCTTTTGCAGGCCCAGCAAGGCAGCCCATCTTCTACCGGATCAGGGAACACTGAGCATTCCTGCACTTCCCAAAAACAGATTTCCATCCAGCACAAACAGTCACAGGTATAGCTCGCTAGATGATACATCTCTTGGATATGAGATTGCGACTTGATGCAGCTTGTCTTCCACACCAGAAGGTGCTGCTTGTAGTAGACATAATGTTTCCAGTGAAGAGAGCCAGTAGTTCCCAACTTGGTCTGTAACTACTGATTGAAATGTATCACTCTGAACGTTGTTCCTTATCCTGTAAAGGATGCTTTCAGTTGCTGCTACTGGAGTTTGCCTGATCTGTTACTGAGGCTTTTCTGTGTCAGTACTGTGGGCAGTCCTTCAGGTGTGTGTGAATGTGCTCTGGAGAGGAACTCCTTAGCTCTTTCTGTTTCAGTTCTGTTGTATCCTGAATGTTCTTCCTCTCTTTGTAAGCGAAAATGTGAAGGACACCTGGGTGATAGTTGTGAATGCCTCTATTTGAGCGCTGGGTCTTGGCTGCCTGCACACTGCTTACAGTACAAACAGCTGCAGCCCAACTGGAAGTTCTTTGGCCTCTGCAGAGGACACCCATGGCATAGTTTGCCCTGTCAAGGTGGAACATGATGCGTTCCTGACAGTGCTTCTCGGCAACTTCACTGACATGGAGTCAAGAAGAGGAATAGCTCTTTTGACTGTCCTACTGTCTTTTTGGTGCCTTTTAAATTGTTAAGATTCTTCTTGTGGCTTTATGGCAAGGTTTACTTTTTAGCTGTGTCATCGTCCTCTGTTGCTTATAAGGATCTTCAGCTTTGCAATGCACCTTGCTTGTTTCTTCTCCGGGTCTGCTTTTAATCTTCTTTTGCTTTTCCTCTCTGATTTCTCTGCGACTGACCCTTCCCTTGAGTGATTTTTAAACAATCAGTTTTATGTCAGTCACTTTCTCGCATCAGTCCGTGTCAGAGATTATTTTATTGCTGGGGGAAGTTCATTCTTGTTTTCCCCAGCAGGTGGTACAAGTTCTTTGTGCGTGAAGAACAGCAATTCTACCTCTGAGTATACTTACTAGCTTAAATCTCTGAGCTCTGCTGTCTCACTAGGGTCTCAACTGTTGTCTGTATTGTTAAAACGCTGGTCTGTGAAGATCTTGGTTTCTTTCTAGTGCATGCAGAATTCTTGTGCGAGAATGATACCATAACTCAAGAACCTACCAGAGATAACTTTCAGATTTCAATCTTTGCTGTCCCAACACCAGTATGTAAAATAGTGATCCCTCCTGGAGCAAGCAAGATGTTTTTATTCTCTCCTGTGCTTAGCAGGCCCCCAGGGTCCATCCTCCTTGAAGAGGGTGACATGTTATCTGAGTGTGCTTTCTGCCAGTGCTCAGCTTCATGGTATTCTCCAGAGGTCTAGATGTAGCATACACTTAAGGCAAAGAATCCAGGAAGATGCTTGATTGTGTGATGAGGACATGTATATGTTCTTGTTTTTCCCTTTTCTCCCATTTGGAGATGACAGGGTTAAAAAAATATTAAGTGGTTTCAAGTTTGAATCACTTCTGGCAATGCCAAAAGCAAGTCAGCATGGGCATGATTTTCTTAGCGTTTGCGGTCAGTGCTAGAGCTCCCCGAGCGCTCCGAGGCAAGGTGAGCTGTGGTGAAGTCACATGTAAGAGCGTGCATCCCGAAACGTGATTTCTTCTGACACAGTGCAAGCATGTCTGTGCATTTGGCAAAATGACGTAACAGCCACTTATTAAAGACACTTTCTGCTGCTTGGCTGAGTGGATGCAGCCTAGGTTTTCAACAGATGGCCTTCTCATTGCCTTCAGTGACGAAAGCTTTTGTCACACACGCTTTCTGCAGGCTGCCTTTACTGGCAGAAGTGAGGTGACCTGCCCAGGCCTCCTCTTTGTCTTTTGGGATTTAAGCTCGTCTTGCTCGATGTGCAATGCTGGCAGGTGTTCTTTTTGGTCTTTCCTGTACTGGGCATATGTAGAGAAGCAGCAGTCCACCAAGTTTGTCTCTTCCTTCGTGGTGTTAGCTTCCAGGCAAGCCTGAAATTTGGAGAACAGTTGTATAACAACTGTGTAACAGGTAAGTCTCTGCTAACTCTTCTCAGAACCAGGACAGTTGCTTGCTAGCCATAAATGTGAAATCTGTGTATGCGTTCGTGGAACAATATTCCCTTGTGTCAACTTGGCTTTTTTTAGATGTTGTGTTGGTGTACATACTGACTTCTTCCCCACTCATTAATCAGAGTACTGAGTTTGAAATATGCTATGTTCTCTAACAATAAGAATGTCTCTTGTCTGCTGTTCCTGGGTGTAACTCTCATTTCATTGGTGAAGATGTTTGGGATGTGCTGCACCCCATAAAACTTTCCAGATAGGTTTCACTCAAGAACTGTAAAGCTCCTGTCCCTAGTGGGCACTAATACATCAGTTTGTCAGAAACAAAGACTTGAGCCTAATATTCCTGCTGTCAATCTGTTATAATATTTTAAAACCTGTGGTTTCTGGCAAGACCACCTTAGAACTTGCAGGTATTGTCTTTTGTCTAGCAGGTGTTTGTCTGTGCCCATGAAAGATCTCATAAATTGATATTCCACCTGAGAGTTGTGATTTGGTGGGTTTTTTCTTAAGTCTTTTTCCTGCACAAGCTGTGTGGCACTGTAGAAAAGACGGTGAACATCAGAGACCACCAAGGAGTGGGCAGAACTCAACTATGCAAACAAAATTTCCAGGACACAGAGGATGTTGTAGCCTGTTATGCGTTACCAGTTTGTGTTCTCCAGAGCAGCTTTGTGCCAGCTGACTGAACCTCCTGTGCTGGAGGAGCCCACCATGCAGTAAGAAAATGAATAACGGAGAAAATTCTTCCCCAGACTGCTAGGATGCAAGGGATCGATCGGTTCCTTCTTCTTAGACCTAACTGTTCAGATCAGAGGGGGTTACGCTGTTACATGCTGACTGTCTGAAAGATCATCTGTTTTTCTTAAACGTGCTTTATGGTGGCTTTTCCCTACAGTCTGACCTCACAATGGAGAAAATATCTGCACTAGAAAACAGTAAGAACTCTGACTTGGAGAAGAAGGAGGGGAGGATAGATGACTTATTAAGAGTAAGTATTTGAAGTGAGACAATTCTTCTAAAAGCTGCTACTTAAAGACACGTAGAATGCATGTGCCAGGCTGCAGAGCAGGATTTTGTATAACGTTTGTGGAACCAACACTCGCAAACTCAAACAAATCCAGTCATCCCTTACTTGCAAGATAATTGTCTGGCTTGTAGATGCTCTGTTTGGGCCTGCTTGAATCCACAAGCGGTGTAGTGGTCATTCTGGCTATGCAGCGTAGAGTTACTGTAGCTCAGGTGTTTTGTGTCATCAGCAGTCTTGTTGGCCTTTCTTTGATCTGTTGCACACTTTTTGCATATTTTGCTAGCTAACCTGAAATGTTTCCCTTCAGAATTATTCCCCTCTTCTAAATACTGAGGAGCTGACTCTGTGTTTTGTTTAGTAACGTGTTCAGTAGCCTCTCAGTAGGCTGGAAAGATGTATTTCAAAATGCTCATTCATGAGTCAGTGACGTGTAGGGATGAGGAGAACATCTTCTGGTCAGCCCTAAAGAATAAGGCTTCTATTAACCCATTAGTGTTCTTCAGTAAAATATAAATATCTTTAAATCGGTGGAGGAGTTCTAACTGATTTAGCTTTCATCAGCTGGAAAGGCATCTCCTGTGAAGTGTTGAAAAGGATTAGAGAACATGTTAAAAGGAGAAGAGGGAAGGCTCTCTGTGTTTGAGTGAGTTGGGTCTCAGCACCAAAAAGAGCGAAGACAAGCTCATAGAGATATAGAAAAGAAAATTGAGTTTTGTTTTGTTTTTAAACCGTCCACTGTTTAATTAGAAGCCAAACTATTGGTCGGAAGGGAGTGGTTAAATTTAACTTTTTGTGAGTTGCACATAAAATCGTGCTGTATGCTGTGGTGGTGTTAAAAACAGCAGCTGTTGCTGGGAGCAGTCTGTACAGCGGGGCTGATGGATAGTGAACTCGAACAGGAATTTAATTGAAAGTGCAAAGCGAGTTACTCCATCCTTTTCCTCTGCCAGTATTGTGGCGGAAGAGGGAGGATAGTCCATGGATGACTAAGCTATTTTGAGACTTA
>WHYT01013300.1:147786-174943 GCA_009806455.1 Tetrax tetrax
TATATATATATTTTGCTTCTGTTTAGTCTTTTTGTTCCTTAGTTCCTTATCTGTAAACCAGGGTGATAGCACTTCCCTGTACTAGAGAAGTGTGAAGATTTGAGTGGGTTAAAAATTGAAGAGCCTGGCTTGGATGTTTTGATAAGAGCAACCTTGTTTCTTTCCCTGCTGGTTTGCTTACTTTAATCTGATGCCTAGAGCTAGCTGGAGAAACTTCTTCCTAGGTGATGCTTAGCTTGGCTCTGGGTGATTTAAAGTCAAAGGCTTTTTCTCTTTTCATTTTTAGGCCAACTGCGATTTGAGACGGCAGATAGATGAGCAGCAAAAGATGCTGGAGAAGTACAAGGAGCGGTTGAATAGATGTGTAACGATGAGCAAGAAGCTTCTTATAGAAAAGGTGAGCAAGGGACTTTCCACATCTCTGCAGTCTCAGTTCACGTCTGTCTTCTTTTGAGCAGTGAAAACCTGCTCCTATTGCTATAGTGGTAAAAGACAACTGGAATTCTGTCTTGAATAATTTCTCTGCAAATAGGAACGTAATGCTAAGCCTGAAATAGTTCAGAATGTTTTGGTTTGGTTATTTTTCACAATTTCAGAATGATCTTCCTTGCTTAAGTGAAGTAGTCTGAGCTCTAAATGCAGCAGGCATTTACACCTGAAAAACAACTTTGTCCAACTCTGGCGATCCCCAAGCGATATCCCATTGTGCAGTGAAATTGCCAGATATGCTGTGTGACATGGACAAGTGATTTAGACCTTTATTTCTTTCAAATGGCAAAGTTGGAGATGGTTGCTTTGTATAACGCTCAAAACAACACATTAAAGACACTGGGGAAAGTGCCAGGCTGCTGTTTCCCAGCATCCAGCCTGCCTCAGAGCTGAAAGATTTCCAGACTTCCTGATGGTTAAGCAATGTGGGGGTTTGATTGCTCTTTTACCTGTCAGCCAATTACATCTATTGTTCGTGGGCACTGGATGGGCCAAACTACCAGGATGCTGATCAGTACGTGCTGTCTGTTTGAGTTGATTTTTGTCACAGAGCTGATTGTTCCTGGCTGAATGGGCCTCCCCTTTCCGGGAGGATTTGTAAGGCTGGGCTAGGTGTTATGTAGACCTGGCATTCAGATAGGTGGTGCGTAGCTCCAGTGAGGAGTTTTGCTGGTTCATCTTTAACCCTAACTGGCTGAAACTTTGTTGCTGTCGTCTCAGGCCTTGGAAATTTCCTCTCACTTACTGGAAATGCTCAGTGACAGACACCATCACCAGTTTTTAGGCATGTTGGTGACCTAATTGAGATTGTGTCACTTCTGGGAGTGGTGCGAGTCTAGAACTGAGCTGGCTGGTCACTGTATCTCAGTCTACACAGTGATTCAGGGTGCATTTTCTTCCTTCATCTCCTGTTTGAGTGAATAAGGGCCTGCTGAGATCCGGGACTGGAGTCTAGCTAACCTATTGATACAAAGGGATGGTTTTAATCCCACTGCTAGTCTGATTTCAACTGATGATAGGAGGGGTGTGAGCTGCCCAAGCAGTAATGGGGAAGGAAAGGTGAGGCTGAAGTGTCAGAAAGGAGGCAGTCAAACAAATGCCTCTTAGACCAGTGTGAAGCACCAGCAATGATTTGATCAGTGAGTTTCAGCTGGGTTTCAGACAAGCAATACAGAAACAATGAAACGCCGTAACAATTGGTGGTGATTTAAAGCACAGCAGAGCTCTTAGCTGCTAATTTATGGTTTATATTTTAACATGTGCTTTGTTTTGTTTTCAGTCAAAACAGGAGAAGATGGCATGCAGAGATAAGAGCATGCAGGATCGATTGAGGCTAGGCCACTTCACTACGGTGCGGCACGGGGCGTCTTTCACCGAGCAGTGGACAGATGGCTATGCCTTCCAGAACCTCATCAAGTGAGGACAGAGTTGTCTTTAACTCAGAGGCAAAGACAGAAAAACTAAGCAGTTGTGTGTGATGTCTTGCATGCCAAAATGTGAGAACGGTGTGACTGATGCATGAAAGGATCAGATAGACACACAGCTACTGACAATGGGGAGCGGTTTCACATTGAAGTGAGAAATATGTTTCCACTTGAACCTCCAGAGACTTGAACTGGAATCAAGTTGTTTGAATTGGCCTCTGGGTTGTAAAGCAGTAGGCTGCCCTGTTGGGTGTTCTCAGTGCTCCAGCCTGGCTGTGCAGCGCTTGGAGCAGAAAGGTGGACCAAATTCTCACATGTATCTTCAGTCTTTTTATTTTTTTTTTCCTTTTTTTTTTTAAGTAGAAAGTAGAGAAGCTTAAAAGAGAAAATCCATACTATTTAACTTTTTTTTTGCCTCCTGGTTAACAGTGATCAAAGTGGCTGCAGAAACCTGGAAGGGAAGATCAGAGACCCTTTTATGCAGGATGTTCATGGAAATATCCAGTAAATTCCTGCCTGGCCTAGACGTTTAAGTAGGACTTGGCAAATTAATTGCATTAGAGAGAGCTATGTGTGATCCTTTAAAATCATATCACTTCTCTGTAGTCTAATAGGGAGGTGCAGCTCTTATTAGGTGCAGATTAAGGACTCTATATTTCCTCCTTAGTTTGTGCTGGAAGAAATACTTCTGGAGTATGTACATGCAGTCTCAGTCTCTTTTAAAAAGTGAATTAAGTATGTAAATACTCGAGTCATTTAGACTTGAAATTTCAAAAGTGCTTTTATCACTATAAAATGTTTTAAGATAGTCTTTTTATCTTGGAGGAGAAACTATTTTCTTAGTAAAATGAGAAATGGTGTTGGTTATATTTCAGAGAACTAAGGACAGTTTAACTGTGCCCTTGAAGTACAAGGATACTTTCTTAGCCAGTGCCAGATTTCAGGAATAGTTTTAACAGGAAAGTCTGAGATTTAGAACAGAGCCTTCTAGGAAAAAGTGTGTGGAAAGTTAGTGACTTACCATGGATCTCTGAGTTTTCCGTGAGGTTAGCAACTCCTTGTTTTTGGATATCCTCTGCATGAATAAAACCTTTCACTTACTGAAAGGTTTCTGTGGGCCAGGAAAAGAATCCCCTTTTATGTAAAAATACCTTTAAGAAAATCTGAGTCATAATGTTTGGCACATCCCCCTTTTCTGTACAAAAATATTTTGTTACTAATCTTACAACTGGTTTGAAATTCATTGCTCTGATCTGTTAAGAGCAGATGCTGAAGATAACCGAGTACCATACCCTCAGTTATCTGCTTCATGTTTTTTCTACTCTCTTCTTTCCAGGCAACAGGAAAGGATAAATTCCCAGCGAGAAGAAATAGAAAGACAACGAAAAATGTTAGCAAAAAGGAAGCCACCCGCAATGGGCCAGACCCCTCCAGCAAGCAATGAGCAGAAGCAGCGCAAGAACAAGACCAACGGAGCAGAAAATGAAACGTAGGTTACGTGGCCTTCTTGGTGCATTGCAAAGCTGCATGCTTTGATTAGAGCACAAACTGTCTACTGGGAAATGGAATCTTGCCCTTGCCTCTAGGCTTTGCTCCGCACACTAATGAATATTGTGGAATTAGCCTGGCATTCAGCAACATCTGGCTGCAGTTCTAAATAGTTTTCATTGGAGTAAAACAAGGATCACTGAATCCAGACTTTGTATGAGCTTAGCTTTTTTTTAATGCCCTAACTTTTTCAGTATTCCTGTTGCATCAAGTTGGAGAAGTGGTGTCTTTTTCTTATACATTGCAACTGCAGAATTGATTTTGGTATCACTGGTGTGATATGTGGTGCTTTTTTTAAGAGGAAAAAGAATGTACACACTTGGAAACCTTTATTTCAATGTGCTTTCTGGTGAGGCTTTTCAAACAATTATTTTGGTATACGAAGAAAACAGATGCTCTCTGTACCACGCATTAAGCACTGACCTGTATCTCCACAGCAGTCCTTCACAGATACTCGAGTCGGGAAAATAGAAAGGTAGTTGAAGTGCTACTCTTTCTTCTTACAGAAGACTGAATTTTTTTTTTCCCCTACCTCTTTTGAAGTTACTGATGCTGTAAAAGTCCCAGTGTTCTTAGAGAGGAAAGCTGTGTCTCACAAGAAATTTAGAACGATTTTTTTGAAGTTTTTGTGAGCTGGAAATAGGTTAAGTCAGATTTTCCCCTACCTTCTATCAGTTTCCTCTACAGTCTTCGTTTTATTGCTGTTGGCTAATACTCTAACTCTCAGGGACACTTCTCTTTTTGCACTATTAAATCTCCTGGGCATGACTTCACCTCAAAGTTCTTGAAGCCCTTTTAATTCTCGGTCTTGACCTTTAAAAGTGCGTGTGAAGCAAAAGCTCCTTCTGCAGTCACTGCAGAGATGGTACATGACTTGGGTGATTTGTGGTATTCAGAGGGATCTCAGCGGCCAGGGCGGTGCTCCCAAAGAAGATGCTGGTGCCTGCTATCAGGTGTATTGCATTGGAGGGCGCTCTGCTTTCTGCAGATGCGCAGCCTGAATACAGACATTTACCCCTTGTTTTGGCCAAGTGGGCTTAAAACTAACTAAAGTTTCAAAGCCATTCTCTTGCATTGCAGCTGTTGAGTTTGTGTAAGTAAGCTGAATGTCTGTGCATGGATTTTTTGAAGGTTGCTGTTCATTGTGGAAACCTCTCACTTCTGAGGGACGAGATGAGCTTTTCCCCCTTTCTGCAGGGATGTGTTTCCCGAGCAGACGGTGCAGCTGTAGGGTGGCTTGTTCTGCAGACGTGGCAGCACACATCTGGATGTACCTGGAAGTCATGATAATGTCTGTGATACCTAGTGAGCTTCTGCCTGTGTTGTGAGCCTGCCTTGACGTAATCTAGCTTCTTTTTCTCTGTTTCTTGCTGATTTGTCGTTCTTTGCTGATATATTTCAGGGTTTTATCTTTGTGGTTTAGAAGAGCTTCTTGTGGTGTTCTTGATAAAAAGTGCTGGCCAGTGTATGGATGTGGTTCATGTGCAGTGTTGTAGCTTATCAAAACATTGGTTTTGCAAGTCAGCTGAAACAACTGTACTGACTGACTCGTTAGTTATCCTGTACGTGCATTTGTTGGACCAGTGTGTGTCAGGTACAAACTTTTCTGATTTTTGGAGGAAGGGTTTTTTCTTGTGGAATTCTTTCAGAGGCCGTCTTTTAGGCAAGTTGAATGAGAAGTGGACAGCCAAATTCCTTCATTTGATTTTTGTTTCCTCTTTGATTCATGGTTGTTGCTGTGTCTTAAAACAGAGAGGAAGGTCCTATGATGCAAAGTTAAACATGCGCTCTCATGGAGCTATTTTCTAGCCTGTTAACGAGCAAAAGATTTTCATTCAGGAAGATTAATCTGCTGGGGCTTTTTGAGGTTTGTTAGGGCAGCTTGGACAACCTTAGAGTCTTCAGCTGCACTACAAATAGTGTATTTCAAGCATCTTTCTGTGAAACAGGGCAGTATTTGTCTGAGAACCCCCTTGATATTTGTAATGCTTGCTGCTAACACACAGCTGTTTTGGACAACATTAGCCTGGTGGTACTCATTACATAAGTGGACTGTTCATGTTTAGCCCCGTGTTTCATTTGTGCACAAGAATGTGTGGACAGCTTGTTGCTGGTTTATTCAATTGTCTTTTTATTCCTTATACAGCAACACCAACCAAAGACACAAACTTTTGGGGTGATCTTTTAGATTAGCTGAATCTGACTGGAATTCACGCTGTTGCTAGGGGAGAGTGGGGGGGTGTGTGAGTTGTTATATGAAATGAGGCATGTAAACATCTGTGGTACTCACTTTGGTTTGTATCTATCTTTAATTTGTACTAAGCAGTTCCTTATGGCTGAGATTCTTTCAAAGGGAACTTGACTTGTGAGTTTTGCATTAAATTTATCAGCTAACAACTGCTTCAGCACTTATTTCAACTATGCTCTGCATTATTGACAGTGGAGACAAGTTGGGGCATTTCATGATGAGCGCTTATCAACTGAATTCTACCTCCTCTCAATTTACCGTGCGGCAAGGCAAGGTCCCGCAGCCCCACACAGACCTAGGACTCTGTCTCCCCGTGGAACTCGTGGTGGTGTTGATGCTCTGGAGACCTGGGACGCTAACCTGTGTACTAAGTGCTATGCAGAGCATAACCACTGCAACAGGGAACCTACTCATCTATGCCTTGAACTCAATTTATGTTCAAAAAAGATATTTATATGCTGTCATGTGTGTATCTTGTTTCCAAAGTAAATAGATGCAGTTGATAGATGACCTTTAAAGGTCCCTTCCAACCCTATCTGTTCTGTGATTCTGTATGGACTTCATAGTGTTATGGTCACATGTGTGATGTTTTTACCGAACTCCTTGTTGGTAGTGGTGAGAAAATTAATATGGTGATTCCTTTTTCAAACCTTAAAGATCTCAGCACATCATTGCATTCCACTACTGATGGGATC
Source organism: Tetrax tetrax (assembly GCA_009806455.1). NCBI lineage: Eukaryota > Metazoa > Chordata > Aves > Otidiformes > Otididae > Tetrax > Tetrax tetrax. The sequence continues at coordinate 154,191 of WHYT01013300.1, forward strand.
TGTCACCGTTTTAGTGTAAGGCTGTGCTTTGTCTCTGTCCTACATGGCCTGCTTTGGCTAAAAAAGACATTGAAATCATGATCAAACTTTTTTTTTGACCAGACATCTAGGATGAAATTTTGCACATCATTTACCATCAATAAAATGGGGATTATTCCCCCTATCCCATTGCTTCTCCTAACTACACATGAGGTCAAAGATACAGTAAGGTAAAGTAAATTTCCCAAGGTTTTCCTGGAAGCCACTTCGTGGCCTGAAAGAGGAAAATGTTCTGAATCCTAGGTCATTGCTCTGTTTGCAGTGGCTCTGTGGCCAGGTGTACTGCTAGTCCTGGAGTGAATAACTGGGTTGAGTTATCCAGCTTCTGTTACAAAAGAAAATGTGAAAATGAGTCCGTAAAGCAAACTTTAAATGGTAAAATAAGATATAGAATATTTGTGCTTCATTGTTCCGTATTTAGATTATGGCTTAGCTTTCCTTGTTAAAGTCAATTACTAGCCTAAAGAGGTGTTTTAGGGACTTGAATTTGAAATTATTATGTGCTTTATCAAGGTTTGACCTTTTGGTCTCCTTTAGATTGATTTTATAAAAACAGATTGCAGAGTTTCCTAAAAATTCCCTGCTGGCTGTTGACATTCTCTGTGTAGTTGCCACGTCCGCTGGCGAGGCGTGTTCTGCAGGCTGCTCACTTTTTCACGTGCATTGAAACCTAATGCGTTGGATCTCTCTTTTATGCAGGTTAACGTTAGCAGAATACCATGAACAGGAAGAAATCTTCAAACTCCGACTAGGTCATCTTAAAAAGGTAAGGACTAACTGCAGAAAAGGCTTTTAGGTAGGTTTTTGATTCAGTGTTCTATGAACAATAGCATTTCTCTGTAGCGCTCACTACTGTTTGTTTGATAATTGAGAGGTTTTTGTTGCCTGAAAGGGACGGCCAGGATTTTGTAATAATTTTTTCCAAGGCAGTGCTATTCAGGAAAGCTTTAATAAATAGATTTCTGTATCCTTACAGTTATGATTTCATGCAAGGAGTTCCACTGTTTTGATGCATCTTATTGTGTAACTGTGACCTGCCCAGCGCTGGGCTCTGCGTGTGTCTAATGGAGGGGAACCTGAAGAAATGGACCAAGGAAAGAAAATTAAAAGACCACAACAAAAACTGCAACTGTCACTGACTTTCCCATTTCGTTGCAGTCTCGAGTAACCAGCATTATCAGCAATAGTCCAATAAAATCTCTTGAGCTTCTGGAAAGTACTACTGTTGAGATAGTTGTAATGCACGTTGGTTTTGAATACACTGGCTTCAGTAGGAACTGCACCTGGAAGTGAGGTTCTAATTAGATAAGCTGTTGGTTACCTTTAAAGTGATTGCAATAACTTATAAATAAATTTTCTGGGACACTTAACAGATGAAGTACTGGGAGGAAAAAAAAAAGAGATTCTGCCATTTCCTAATTAGCTGTGATCTCTGCTAAGGCCAAAGAGTTTTCTTTCTGTGTGAAACAAAGAGGAAGCGTGCAAATGCATTGCTGGAGTCCCCCTTCTTTTCTCAGGTGGTGCCCGAGTTCGACACTTAGTTTTTTCTATAACCCTGACACACAAGTGGAATGCAAGGCCTCATTAATACCACTGTACTCCTTGTTATTTGCAGTGGCAAGGGAAAGTTAATGCACACATGGAATCTGCTGGCACTCTGCCCATTATGTTTTATTGACCTGTGAGCAAAGAGAAGCGATACGGGCTAAGTATGCTAAAGGCATGCTTGCTCTGCAGCTTCTGCATTGCTAGAGTGGATTAATTGCAGGTCCATCTACGCTGGCATGTAGTGTGCCACCCTGGAACAGAGGAATCCATTTGGAAATGGACCTTAATGGAAAATGAAGTAATGTTCTGGGATCGTGGCATTGTCTGAAGCTGTGCTTATCCTTCTCCACTTTTGGAAACTGGCTCATTCTTTATGCCTAAAAATAGAACAAGTTGAGAAGGGAAGGAGCAGAGTCACAAGACAAATGGGTAACTGTGTCCCTTGAGTCATGTATACTAAATAATACTGCTCAAGGCGCATGTTTTAATTGAGGTTTGCAAGCCTGTCCACAATGATGTGAATCCTAGTGTTGTGTTTGACGGCACAAGATCTTCCAGCTCTATAAACAGTGTACCCGAACTTCCACGTGGCACTAAGTTACGCTCTGACCCGTTCTTCAACTTGCCACTAACAGGACCGCATGTTGTCCTTTCATGTTTTCCATCCCCTCTGGATACTGCCTCATCCCCATGTGGCATCATCCCTGTTCCTTACTTCTGAGAGAGGTATCCTCTTTCTCTTGTCCCAGCAGAGGCTGAGGTCCTACAAAAAGAGCTGCATAGCACTTAATCAGGAAAGGAGCAGGACCAGAGCTACAATGCTTCTTAATTACAGAAAATGTTAAAAACAAGATCATGTAAAGATACCTTTGCTACTGTCTGTGTGTAGATGTAAACAAAACTGACCAGTCAGTTTTCATTCCTCTCACCTTGCACGTGACTCTTAGTTGACTATGACCATCTCTCCAATCTTCCAAACGGTTGTTTACCTCTAACTTCTTCACAAGTGGAATTTCTGTTTCCATAAACCAGGTGGAAATGCTAACTGCACTCTTAGTATTGTGTTTTCCTTTTGTTTTATCCCTTGTGCAGGAGGAAGCAGAGATCCAGGCAGAGTTGGAACGGCTAGAGAGGGTTAGAAATCTACATATCAGGGAATTGAAAAGGATACACAATGAAGATAATTCACAGTAAGCACATGGGATTCAGGGGCAAGAATGTATAACAATTTTTCATTTGTCTCCTTCATAACAGGAAACAATCTTTTTTTTTCAAATTGGTGTTACAATTTAATATGCCACTTGATTGGGGGCGAAATGGTGATATAACTTAATGTGAGACAAAGGCTTCCAAATGCATTGAGGTTGTTGTATGGTCTTTCATCAGTGCAAAGGGATCAAATGGTATCAAATCTGTCAGTTGTTAACACAGTTTTAATATTTTTCTGTCTTAATATAAAAATTTTGTTTCTGAGCTGTGTAGTAGCTGTAATCTATTGTGCAGTAGATTGCATTATTCCTGTCAGTGTTCTTAAACTGTGTCTTTCTCGCCAGATTTAAAGACCATCCAACGCTAAATGATAGATATTTGTTGCTACATCTTCTGGGTAGAGGCGGCTTCAGTGAGGTATATAAGGTAAATTTGAAGTGGCAATTTGTGGTGTAATCTGAATCTGCAATGAAATATTGCAGTAAGCAGAATTTTCTCACTTGTTTTCTCAACGATGTGTGTGGTTGTGGAGGAGAGAAAGGAGGACAAAGCGCATATTGCATCTGGCTTGCATTAGACAGCGAGCTTGAAATTTTTAGGTTCTGCCGTTGTCCTCAGAGGTCAGATTTCCTGCAAATATATGTTTCAAGAAAATGTTGCACCCAGTCTGAGAGTTTTGTCAGGTCGGAGAAGCAAACCACTTGTTTCTTCAAGTGCTACACACAAATATCTTAAGTGGGGAAGTTTTATTGAGTATGGCATAGCAAGTCTGAACATTGCTGTAAATAAGAGAAAATAGCTCCAATAATAGCAACATCTGCATTTCCTGGGGGTAGAAGGCTTTTTTTTTTTTTCTCTCGTGTCTTCATTTTACACTCTGAAGTAGCAGGCTGTGTGTGTATAGCCTTGGGACTTCCTTGGAATTGAGGATTACTTGTGTGTCAGCGCTCTTGCATGGTCAAGACCTGTGCTACTTTGGTGCTTGCTATTTGACTGTTATGCTTAGAGCCTTTTCAGTTCTAAATATTCCCTATCTGCACCCAGTAATTCTTAATTCCTGTTGAATTTGGCTAGAATCAAAATAACTATGCCAATGCAGATATTGGAATCTTCACGGTGATGTATTATTTTGATACAGTACAACAACAGATATCTAAACCGGGGGGCTAGACTGCCCAGGTAGTGAAAAAATAGTGTGATCTGCATGTCAGTACTCTGAACTGCTCTCTGTAGTCTTTGCTGACTAAGCAGAAAGCCTTGGCTGCACGAATGAAAGCAGGAGGGTATGAGTGCTTCATACCTGACCACATGTAAGAGTTGTAACTCTGTTATTAAAACAAAGAATGCTTAGCCCTTCTTCTCCAGGGTCTTGGCCAACCTTCTAAGCTTTAGAAGTTCAGCTTTTGAGATGGACACAGTTTATTCTTGTCTGCTTTGCAATAAGATTTTGCCCTGTCCTATAAATTATTAGCTGTTGCTGCTCTCAGACAAGGTAAAAGATTTCTGCATTTCTCCAAGAACGCAATTCCAGTGGTCTGTTCTGTAAAGACTGCCTAAATAGCAAGAAACTGGAGAGGAAAAAATACAGCACAAGATTTATGCAGTTCTGCCATTGAATTCTACAGCTTCTAAATAAGCTGAAACATTATGCTCCAAGATGGAGAGCTGAGCTACCAGCGTGAAACAGAGTATTACAAATCCTCTGTACATTTTGTTTGTTTTTTTTTTTTAACTGAGTATAGAAAATTAGTTAGGAGGCTTGGGAGGAAAAGGGGCAGGGTCTTTCGCAGTGTGATTAACTGATTATATTTTGGTAATTTGACCTTTCTGATCCTATTGTAGCTCTGGTGGTAAAATGTCAGAATAAATGCAGCATTAGTTAAATCCCATGGGGACGGTCAGATCAAAGCACAGAATATTCAATTGTTTTCAGAGCTGCTTGTTTTCATTAGTAAAACTAATTACATCAAAATGTGGGTTTGCTCTTCACGCAGTATGTCGTAATGCTGATTTCCTGGGTGGGGATGTTGGTTTGTTAGAGCTTGTCTGCTTTTGCAGTATTAACTTGAAGTTATGATTCCTACTGATTTTCAGCTCTTCTCTCTGCAGGCATTTGATTTAACAGAACAGAGATATGTAGCTGTGAAAATACACCAGTTAAATAAAAACTGGAGAGATGAGAAGAAAGAAAACTATCACAAGTAAGTAAGGCTGTAGAGCAGCCAGCCATGTTTCCAAACCCTTCCTGCATTTGATTGTCCAGTGTCTCTGGACAGGCTGCCTTTTTTTTCCTGTGTTTTGACACATTACAAAAGCCACCCTCTGTCCCAGTAGCTACTTGCAAAAGTTGTGGTCAGATGAGAAATGTTTTAAATGTGTGCGCACACGCACAGTTTTGTATCAGCTCTACAACGCAAGGTTTTAAAGCAGCAGTAGTGCTCTGTGAAGAAAATGTTAAAGTGGATTCTCCTCTCTGAAACGTGAGCGCTGCTCTTGTGGGAAACAGTTGTTCATGCCCATCTTCCAGCTATACACCTGCACTGCTCTCCCTGAAAGCCTTCTCCTTCCCTCCATTTCCTGGAATACTTAATCCTTTCTCAGATGATTAGAACTTTAGGCATGTCACGGCCTAGAAGGGAGGTACAGGAAGCCTTTTGGTGTTGGTAACACCTTCTCCCTAATGCTGTGGACTAGATAAGCTCTGCAGAGTGGCAGCCAAGCCTTCCTGATAAAGCATCAAAGATAAAGCTGTGATCTTAACTCCCCACCATGTCACTGGGAGAAACTAAGCTAGATTTGAAGCCTGGAAGTTGGGCTGTTGAGCATCATGGAATTTTTCTAGAACTTCCTGATTTTTGTATTCAGCTGTCTTGGATCCCTTAACAATTGATTATGAGGTTATTGTGTCTTGGCAAGCAGTACCAATAATCAAGATGAGTTATTTTGTAGTATTGCCAGCGTTGGAGATGCACTCAGATTCTGTGGTTCTCAAGAACCGTGTTGTGCAGTTCTTTGTTTGCTTGCCTTTTCTTAAGCTGTCTGAGTAATGTGCATGGGTTTAGTTGAAATTGGACTGCTGTGTGGTATGTCTGGGTTCGCTATCTGCAGAACTTAGGATTAAGTCACTTGTATGACTAATACTCAGGCTTTCCTATTTTCAGACATGCGTGTAGAGAGTACAGAATTCACAAAGAACTGGATCATCCTCGAATAGTTAAGCTATATGACTACTTTTCGCTGGATACTGACTCGTAAGTTATGTTGCTGTGTCCTTTGACTTGGTTTAACCCATGCCCTTCCAACAAAGTCTTTGGTCTCTTAAAACTTTCCAGGAGAGTCCAGAGAACGTCCACACCGATGTTGCAGACTGTACTGCTGAGATGTCTGAGGCAGTTTCAGCATACATTGGTTTTCTGGAGATGCTGGCTCACAAACCAGTGTGCCGCGTTCTGTCAGATGGGGTGCTTTACAGTAAACCCTGCTCTTTGTTGGCCTGGGCAAATGCCCCTGCTGATACAGCTTTCCTCTTCTGGATCTAGCACTTAATGGGGGATCTCTGACCTTTGTACTATTGAGCAATGAGGACTGTGCTGCTCTCCTGGTAGCTTATTTTTAGAAAAGGATTAATAGGCTGGAGTACTTAATTTATTATATTGACCAAATAGGTGAGTCTTACAAACAAGCAATAGCAAACTGTTCTGGTTTCTATCAGGTGCCTTAATTACAACAACTGCTGTTTTGCCCTCAGGTTTTGTACAGTGTTAGAATACTGTGAGGGAAATGATCTGGACTTCTACCTGAAACAGCACAAGTTGATGTCGGAGAAAGAGGCGCGATCCATCATCATGCAGATTGTGAATGCTTTAAAATACCTAAATGAAATCAAACCTCCCATCATACACTATGACCTTAAACCAGGTATGCTGTGCTGCTAGCTGACGTGCTTAAGGATGCTAACTAAAGGTGATGGGGAGTTAGTAACGTGGGGAAGTCTGCTTTGGTCAGGCGGCAAAAAGGAGACAGGGCTGTCTGGGAAAACTAACTTGCAACAAGAAAAAAAAAACCTAAAATGCATAGAACAATGCTGTGAAAAAGGGTATTGTCTCCCAGAATTGCAACATAAAACAAGGAAGTAGCATTCCAGAAAAAGTAGCCTCTTTGTTCAGAAGGAGCCCTTGAACCACCAAATGCCTGTGTTTGGTTTCTTAATGTCCTGCTTGTATTCTGCTGTTGAGAGCTTCTGTTATTGCTTCATAAAAGTTCCCATAATTACTAGTGTGTTTCATGTTCCCATTCTTCTGGCTTATTCTTTCTGTAATCATCTGCCTGAAAATTTGGTGGCAGAAGCTAACTTGGAAGCGTTTGGTTTTTCATATCGCGTGGCAGCTCACACAGCTGAGGACATACAGTCAAACCGTTTACTCAAGTCTGCCTTTCGATTCGGTAGCATCTGCCATGTTGAAGGTCCTCTCCAAATATTGTTGCAGTTTTCCCTTTATCACTGGGCAGAGTCACAAGGGGAAAAAAATGGAAGTGCTCTCTTCTGGGGCGATGCGTACTGACTACGTAGCTTTTTTCCTAGTCGAGTGAAATTGAGCCATCGCTTTGGGCAGTTAGCCCTGGCTTGTCTCCCTGAACTGGTGGCACTTCATCAGCATTGTGTAACTGGTATGTGATGTGGTTTATTGCATCAGCAGGAGGAAGCTGTACAGGAGGTGGTGCTGTTGCACTAGTTCTGGTGACCCTGTTTCTTCCCCCAGCTGCCAACTGTTCTCATGTTGTCTGAGCGTGCTGCAGAGCTCTGCCTACAGTTGTCTGAAGCTGTGATTCATCCATTGCCATCACGCACAATTCTGCTGCTTTACTGTAGGCTTTGAGAAAAACAGTGATGATCTGACTTCTTGATCCTTGATGGATTTGTAAAAGACTCTTGCCTAAGCACTAATTGTCCTTTTTGAGCTTAGAAAGCCACTGGGGAGCACTGCCAGGAAGGAGAGAGTTTCTGGCTTGTTGAGAGGCCAGAGCAAGTCAGGACTTCTGGGCAGAATGAGTCATAATGTGCATGTGTACTTCTCTCTTTAATCCTCCTTTTTGACCTAGCCTTCCAACGGGACCTTTGGGAGGGGTCAAAACAGCATGGACATAAAGCTCTTTTGGCTAATAGGGCTCAGAACCTGGAGGCTCCAAGTAATGTCAGGCCACTGGGTCATTCAAGGCTGGGCAGATCAGTTCTGGCACTTGGTGTGAGCCAAGTTGTCTCTGGAGCTCGGGGTACTGGGTGTTAAAACATCTCCCCCAGGCTGCTGCAGCTCACCGCGCAGGTTCCTTGTCCTCTCGTGCAGAGTGCCAGAGTTCAATGCAATTTTATTCTTGGTTTTTTTTTTCCTGCTAGACGTGTATCCTAAGGGGCTGTTTCCTTCCTCTGTCTAGGTAACATTCTTCTAGTCAATGGTACTGCATGTGGAGAGATAAAAATCACAGATTTTGGACTTTCCAAAATCATGGATGATGACAGCTACAACTCTGTTGATGGCATGGAACTGACATCGCAGGGGGCCGGTACTTACTGGTAAGCGTCGCCTGGGGCACTTACAAGTTAAAGATCAAGAACAGTTTATAAACAGCTTTGGATCTTTGTCAGCTCTGTGCGTGCTGCCATTATCTGTGACAGCTTGAGACACTGGAGATTTGAGACCCTGGAAACCGCTCTTGTTGTCACACAGCTCCTTTTGAGGCTGGCAGCTTTTTACTTTTCAGTGGGTTAGTGTTTATGTGTTTGAAAACCATCTCTTATGCAAAGGGCCTGGTGAAAAACTGCATATGCTGCTGAGGTAGCTGGAGTGGAGCTTGGCTGCTATTTCACTGTCTAACAGTTTAAGCAAAAGGAGTAGAATACTATGCTTATTTGGAAATTCAGGTACATAAGGAAAGGGTACTGTGCTGAAATGAGGAGGTGAGAATCCACAGTTAGCTCTTACAAAAGATGTAGATCTCACAGTGCTGTCTGTAGCTTCCTTTTCGAGTGTCGTGTGAAAGATGTTTTCAGCCATACTTTATCCTCGGTGCCAAGTGTTGTCACTGCATCACTCGTGGCTGAGAGCAAGACCTATGGTGAGTGCCACCGAAAGTCATTCTTAGATCTCACCCAAGCTGCAGACTGTCACCAGGGGCAACAGTTGTACAGGAACATTTGTTAAGGCATTCTGTATTGCAGAGTTTTGTCCCTAAAAATGAAACTAGCTGCAGTTTGAGCAAAGCTGAGTGTCTCTAACTAGGACATGGCATCTGGGGTTGTATTTCTAGAAATATGTATTTTGGCTGTGTGTTTACGTTGTGGAATTGTTGGCCAAGCCCTTTTAACAACAAATACCAGTTCTGAAGATAAAAGAAAATGGGATTATTTTATGGGCTCTGGTGAAAAGAAACTGACTGTGCTGACTAGCTCAGACCATGAGCATCTGGAGAGTCCTCGGGGTCACTGTTCCCAGAAAGGGGTATGCATTGGTGATCTTGGCCCAGAGATGCACAGGAGTTGAATTGGGCCCCTCAAGTCCCAAGCCAGTATCTGATCACGGAAGCTTGTTCCTTCCTTTCTAAAGAAAATGATTGAAAGTGTTTGGAGATGCAGCTCATGACCTGTTGTCACTTCCTTCCAATCAGGTATTTGCCACCAGAATGTTTTGTGGTTGGGAAAGAACCTCCAAAGATTTCAAATAAAGTTGATGTCTGGTCAGTGGGAGTAATCTTCTATCAGTGTCTCTATGGCAGAAAGGTAAGAAGGCATTTAACTCCTTAGAAGTGATTCCTGAACCTTTTGGGAGTCAGCTCTGGCTTCTGCTTCCCTCTTCTCAAGGTTAGAAGGTGCTTCTGCCTTGTCTCCTTGCCATCAGTTCCAGGGCAGAGTCCGTGAAGTGGGGAGAATTCACTAGGTTGTGTTTTGCTCTACATGGCACTCCTTTCAGAAACAATGTTCTGCAGAACATCTCTTTCCACTGGGCATGTTCCCACTCAGGCCATTATGGGCAGGACACGTGTGTCGTTCGGGGCTAGACACCTGAGGTTCTTGGTCTGGCATTGTTTTGTGATGGTTTCAGTGCACTAAGTCTTTGTCGAGCCTGATACTGCTTGACAGCTGCAAATGTTTTAGAAAAAAAAAAAAAGAGTAGATACAAAGACCCACTCTAGAAGTTTTTTGGGATGACTTTTAGAAGGCAAGAGTCTGGATCAGGAAAGGGTGACTCGTCCTGAGAAAAGGTAATGTTTGATGACAACAGAAGAAATACATTGGAAGCAGGAAAAGGATTCCATCTCCTCTTGTTTTTACAAGTCCTTGGTAACCAAGCGTTGTGAAAGCCTGGGCTGACAAACGCTGTGTTAGTGCTGTCAGTCAGATAAACGGCGAAACCAGCCCAGCAAAGATTGAAGTGGGTGAATCTCCCGTCAGCTTAGGTAAGGGGGAAGCCCTCTTGCACGTGCTGAAGCTGACCTGCAAGGTCTGGAAGCAGGTGGAGATCCCTCTGCTCTGAGACGGAGACACCCCAGACACGTTCCAGCTTGGTCCCTTTTGTTCAGTTTAGGCATGGGACCGATGTGTCCTGCTCATCTGGCTGGAATCTGCAGCACCTTCACAGCACTTGTGGGCTTCTTGCCCAGAAAAGTGCTGATGTCAGGTGATGATAAACAGTAGCATTATGGGTTTTTTAAGGCCTGTCACCAACCTTTAACAACTGTCTTCCGTTTTTTTTTTTTTTTTCTTTTGTAGCCCTTTGGTCACAACCAGTCACAACAAGATATTCTGCAGGAGAACACAATTCTGAAAGCTACCGAGGTGCAGTTCCCTCCAAAGCCAGTAGTCACGCCAGAAGCAAAGGTAAACCTTCTTGCAGTGAGTCTGGTCACACTGTCAGCGATCAGCGCTGGCAGTTCCACCCTCTTGGTTTCCCTACAACTAGCAGGACTTCTGTGTTTAACGCTTGCCTCCTGCAGCGCGGTCGGTGGCTTTTCGTTGCCGTAGTTGCCAGGCTGAGGACTGAACAGAGTGCTGCGTGTGCCTTTGCCCACGCTTTCTCCTCATGAAAGATGAGCTGCTGGTGTAGGAGCTGGGCTGTTTCTCCGGTTGGTCACTGGGATTGTCAGATTGGCCGTGCTCCCAAAGAGTGATCCGTCAAAGAAAGCTTCCTGTTTCTGTCTGCTAATTCTTGGTTTGCATTTGGGTATCTGCAGGCATTTATCAGACGTTGTTTGGCCTACCGAAAGGAGGATCGGATAGATGTCCAGCAGCTGGCCTGTGACCCGTACTTGCTGCCTCACATCCGCAAATCTGTATCCACAAGCAGCCCAGCTGGAGCTGCAATTGCATCAACCTCTGGATCATCCAATAACAGCTCTTCAAACTGAGACAGAGTAATAGGCCAAAAACTGCTTGAGAAACCGGCAAAAAGACGTTCAGAAACAACTTTGGAATAGAGGAATCCGCAAGGGTCTCAAGAAACCTGTACCAGGTGCTTTTTTTCTCTTGTTTTTTTCCATCCATAGAGCATGACAACATCAACTCTCATCAAGAAAACCTTCAGCATCTAGGCCAAGCCATGTGGATAGGAGATGGCTTGAGGTTTATCCAGTAAATGACCACAAAAGGGTGGCTGCTCTGAGCAAGGAGGGGAAACTCAAGAAAATATAAAAAGACATGGTTCCATGTACTGTGAACTTCTGAACATGCAGCCTTGGGGAATCCAGGACGCCGTGTGTGCTTCATATGAAGAATGTGGACTTTGGAAAAAGACTGGGCTAGTCCAGTGTTGATATTTAAACATTGTTCTTTTTCTTTTAATAAAGTTTAGGTAACATCTCCTGAAAAGCTCGAAGCACCAAGGTTCAGCTGGGGATGGTATATGACTCTTTGCCCTTTGGAGGGGAGAAAAGTTGATCCTGCCTGTTCATGGCACTAGAGTTAGTGTTTTACCCCTAATTAATTTCAGTTTTTTAAAAATAACAATTTTTTGGAAGAAAACAGTTTTCTGGTCTCAAAGTGAAACCCGTATTAGCAGGTTCATGGCAGTGTCCATTCTGCGGATGGTGCAGCTTTCTGCTCCCTTGGGGTGGCCTCTTACGAAAAATTCACCTTCTCAGGAAGGCGGTGGAGCCCAGAGGAGGACAGGCCTGTGTAGATCTCCTGTGATCAGAGTGGATCACAGCTCAGACTGCCACAGGTTTCCAGCTGCTGCTTCATAGCTCTCACAACGGTTGCACTTTTTAATTTATTTGAAGTGCTGTTCTTTTTGAAAACACATCCTGTAACATGTTCACGACGTGCTCTCTGCTCTCTTGAGCGTGGTGTCTGTCGGCTGTGGAAAAGGCAGGCAGCGAACGGGAAGGAGTGGCAGGTCACGAGCGTGATCCGTGCTCCTGCAGTACTGTGGGTACCTTGTTTGTGTTACAGGAATCCAAAGCTGAAGACTTGTCTGCTCTTCTCAGTTGGGTGACTTGCCAGCAAAGCTCCCTCTCTTCCTTAACGCTTTCCTCTTAAAGCTTGCTGACTTTACAAACTTGCTGCCATTGTTGCATCCAATTTCAAATGAGAGGGAATGAGATATTGTTCTTGAAGGGAGCAATCACCCTAAATTTCTTCTTAATTTTTTTTTTTTTTTTTTGGTCTCCCTTCTGTAATCTGCCCGGAGGGGTCTGCCTGCTGTGAAACGCAAGCCTCTTGTCCCCACTCTGCCCCCCTTTTCCTCTCTGAAGGAAAACTGAAAACACGTACAAAAAGCACAGCACTTGAACATGTGGCAGCCAGGTTGGAGCATTCCTAACATGTGGCAGGAGTTCAGAGCCAGAAATATTTAAAGATGCAGTGTTCAAGAGCAAGGTTTGTCTCTGGAGGGAGCCAAGCAGTGCACTACTGGTGGTGTTTAAAAAGCAAATTACCCCGTGCACACTTCCTGACCTAACACCCAGACCACCACGGCGTGGACTGTCGGCTGTGCGGCGCCTCCAGGGTTGTATCCGCAGCTCCGGCAGCGCCCGCGCCGTTCAGGTACCCAAATGGTGTTCTCGTGGCAAGCCATGTTCTCCGTCAGGCACTTTTGGAGAGAGCTACCGCTTGTCTGCCTTATTGTAAGCCATCTTCTGCAAATATTACGTTTAAACCTGATCAGGAACTTGTGGTTAACTGAAAAATGAGGGAGTCTCTTAAGCAATGGGCCTGAAGTGGAGAACTCTGCCGCTTTGATTTTTATTACTATTTCTGTAGTGATTCTTGGGCTTTAATTGGATGTATTCACTTGCAGCTGCATTAAGGTGGTCTCTAAACTGTAGTTTTAAACAAAGACGAGAAATACTGCATCTTTAAATCCTCAGCCATAATTTCTTAGCCCTTTCCATCCCTGCTGCTCTATTCCAGAAGTTAACCGTTTAGCAAGCAGCGCTTTGACAGCGCTGTTCAGCCTCTGTCAGGCAAAATCAGGGTTGATGCTTCATCCCATTTGCTGAAGCTGATGATTTGGTGTCTGTCCACACCGGGGAGAATTCTAAAAGGGTTTCTTCTATCCTGGTCCTGTTGTTTCTTGGACATACAGTGTGTGCTATCTCTGTGGGTGTGATGAGTTTTGTGTCAGATGCATTTATTCCTGCTGTGTGACACGCATCCAGGGGCCTGGGGACAGCGTTGGCCTTGCCCAGGGCTGATAGCAGTGAAGAACCCTGACAGAATTCTGGCTGTGACACCTTCCTTGTTAATATGGGTTTCACTTCCAATAACAGACCCTATTGCCACACTGTTCATTTACTTAAAGAAAAGTGTATGAAGAATTTGTAACTTAAGCCAGGCCAGACTGTTTTGGCTTTACCCAACAGATGAGACATGGATATTAAAATAAGTTTTAAGAAACTGATTTGCTTGGCTCTTACTGTTTTGCTCTTCGTAGTGTTGGCACGAGCTCTCTTGCAGTGGCTGTGTGGAGGTGACACGGGGCAAGATGAGGAAGGATGAAGGAAGGTTGCGTTCCCCAGCTCGGAGCAGTAAGATCTCTGTGTCATAGGGGGGAATGGCTGAAAATGACCAAGTCTTGTTTAATTACTGGCATTGATCTTGTTCTGGAACATGGAGACAGACCTCCAAGGGCGTTTGTCCCTCGTTTCCAGTAGAGGAGCAGCTGCCTTAAGAAGCTATATGTGTTTGGGACAAACAGCAGCTTTTTTTGGGGCTGTTGATGAAAATTTGTGTTGAAGTTCCCCGCCCTGGCCGTGCCGAGGGCCGGTGGCAGCTGCCTCCCCACCACTCCCCAGCCCACAGGCACCCGAGGCTTCGCTCTCAGTCACCCAGAATAATCGTGCTGCGCAGTGACAGGAAACTTGGCTCCTTTAATTTCTTACAGCTGAGTCTTGTCAGCTTTAAAAACATACCATAGAAAATAATAAAAAAAAAAAAAAATACCTTGGCAGCTGAAGACGTCCAGTCTGCTTATGTCTGGGCTAATAACCAGGGAGCGCCGGCTCGCACGCCCAGCTCCTCTGCCAGCGTCTCCCAGCCTCTGTGCGGGGTATTCCTGCCGCGGAGCAGGGTGATACCTGGCCGCCGGAGCCTGGTTCCTCTGGACGAAGAGTTGCTGGGGATCAGGATTTATTTGCAAACCTGACGTCACCCTCGCTGCACTTGAAGTTAAAGTCAGCTTTCGGCTGAGCACGAGCGAAACCGAACACCGAGAGCAGCTCGGCTCCTTCCCCTCTGCTGCAATTGATTATTTTTTGGCCCCCTGTGCCAGTTTTGGTGATGTGACACAGATTTGGGCAGGCAGAGGCGGTGTTTCAGCAACGAATGCACGAGCATCCTGTGGTGGCAGCAGCAGCCAGGCCGCCGGGCCGGGTCCCCACCACGCGTGCGTGGCGTGGCCGGGAGCTGGGACGTACGCGGGATTACACGCTCAGCGGGAATGAGACTCGCCGAGGGGCTGCCTCCCTGGATGCTTCGCCTGCTACGTTAGCGGTTAGGAGTCACGCTATGAAACGAGCTTCCTTCTGCCAAATGGGCCAGTCCCAGTTTATTTTGTGTCCTGCCAAACCTTCGCCGCGAGGTTTGCTACCGCTGCCAGCGTCTCCCTGGGGTCTGCTGCCGGAGGATGTTATTTTCTGGGTGCTATGCGAGCCTGGCTCAAGCAGCCTTGACTTAAACCTTCCCCCTCCCAGCGCAGAGAGGAGAGGAAACTTGCAGCGCATGGAAACAGGACCAGGCACAGCCCTGCCTCTCACCCAGCCTGGCGATGGCTTTTCTACCAAATGCCGATGAATCTTTGCACTGAGACTCCGCATTTCCACCTCCTTGTGCGGCTGTGCCCGTGGCCTCTGCTTTGTCCTGACCCTCGGGGGCGGCCGGGTGCCCCACGGCATCGCCCTGGGTGGGGGTGAGAGGCCAAGCAAACGCTGAGCCCCTCGGCCTCCCCTCGCCACGTTCACACCCAGGAACAGGCGTCTTGGCAACAAGGACGCTATTGTCTGCGCTGGGCGGGAGAGCGGGAGCCGGGACGGAGCTGAGCCGCACTCGTTTCACGCATTAACTGCGTGGGGGCACAAAGGACGGGAAAAGCCGCCGGCGTGTGCTGTCTGGTGAGGAGCCACGCGCTGCTGCCAGCGCCGCACGCTCCTCCGTGCTCCTCTTCGCTCCCAGCCCCGTGTCTTGCCGTGGGATGGGTTGCCACAGCCTTTCTTCTCCCTCCATCCTTCGGCTGCAGCTCGGCATTTCTACTGCTCCGTGGCTCCTCGTTTCCAAACGCTGGCTGGCCGGTGGGCCAGCGCGGGGGAGGCTTGGTGCTTTGAGCTGGATCCGGTAAAGCCTAAAAACTGAGGTTAGCCAACATCTGCCCCGCCAGCGTGGGGTGAGCCTGCAAGCTGCCCTGACCCCTGCTCTCCCATCTGCTGTTACTCGGGCTGCAGGGATGGGGCAGAGGGGTGCCACGGTGCCTCCGGGGCTGTAAAGGCACGGGATGGAGCTAAAAACGCTGGGGTGCTGTGGGGAGCAGCAGGGTGATGCCAGGGAAACGGCCTCACGCGCAGGCCAGATCTCCCGTCCCCGCTCGAAAAGCCACGAGGAACGCCGGCAGCGGGTTTATGAGGTGCTTGGCTCTGGTTTGCATTCATGGGAAGAAAAAAAACAGAGCTCTGCTCAGCCCTGTCCTCTCTTGACCGAAGCTGCTGGCTGTGCGGGAGCCACGAGCACGCGCTGGCCGGGGTCCGGGGGACGCAGGCTGCCGTGTCGGCAACCTCCTTGCTCTTGGCCTGGCTCGGCTCTGCATGGAGATCAGGGCTCAAAACATGCTTTGTTCAGCACTGGCTCATCCCAGCTCCTGCTAATCCCTAAAATCCAGCCACTCGCACCCAAACCCAGGAGACCGGCTGGGATTGATGTCAAAGGCGAAAGGAACCGCGAGGAGACTGCGAGGGACAGCGATGTCCGTGCCTATGAGGTAAGGCAGCGGTGGAGGTGGAAACAAAGCACCCAGGGCCGACTACGTGGCCACTGGACCACGCTGCTCTGGCTGGAAAGGGCCATGGGACAGGGTGGGAGCTCCACTCCCCGGTCCCATCCCCATTTCCGGCAGGAGGAAGATGCCGTTCGGGATGTGCTGTCCTCCAGCTGCCTTCCTTCCCCGCTCTGCAGCCCAACTCTGCTAATTTGCTCTTGAGTCAGGAGGAGAAAGTGTTTTTCTAAAAGCAAATTTCTGGTACATGGCTGGAATTACTCTCTGCCCCTCTCCAGGAGCCCTGGGGAGGCCGGAGAAGAAGGAGAGGCAGCGGGCTCGCGGGGCAGCGCTGCTCCCCGGGAAGCCCCTGGCCTCCTCTCGCCCCCGCGGCGGAAGGGCAGGGATCTCAGCACTGGCCCTCCCAGGGCTGGAGAGCCCTGAAATTCCTCGTGGCAGCTTTGAGCGAGCGCATCTGGTTTTAATAAATTATTGCAGCTTGAACTTGCCTGACTTCTAAGGGCTGCGGAAGAGAGAGCAGCAAAGAGCTCCGAGAGCTGCGCCGCGGGGCACCCACAAAGGGACCCCTTTCACAGTGCTGGGAGTGAGGGGGGCTGGGGGGGATTTGCGGAGGGGAACTGGGGGTGACCGAGCCTCCGGAGGGACCCCAGCAGCTGGCAAAGCCTCATCTGCGCCTTGCAAGAGCTGAGGGGACGGTGGGTTTGGAGGCAGGGAAACAGCCCTTCTTTTTGGCCAGGATCCTTCTACCCGCAGCTGGGTGTCGAGCAAAGCTGGGCTCTCAAGCGGTGTGCTGCTGCGCTCCGGCCGGGAGCACGGCGAGCAAGCTGCAGCGCAGGCGAGGGTGCGTCCCCGACACCCCTTTGCTCAGCAGAGCCCCTGCCACCAGCGCTGAGCCCCCCTCCCAGCACTGACCCCGTTAGCGCCGGGAAAACCAAACCCTCCGGAGCATCGGCATCGCCCGGGCACCCGACAGCCACCAACACGCCCAGGGCCGTGGAGGAGCTGAGCCCCTACGCCGTGTCGCCGGGCTCATCCTCGGAGGAAAGGGTGATAACGCACTGTGGGGACGAGTCCCCTGCCCTGCCCCTGTGCGGGCTCCCCACCGCGCTGGGGGACACATCGAGCCCCACGTCCCAGCGAGGGGGCTGCCGACCACCCCTCACTGCCCTCATTGCTGAGCCTGGCAGCAGACTTTGGGGGGAAAGCCCTCTCCATCGCTGGGCCTGGGGCTGCCCTGGCCGTCCCCCGCCTGTCTCTGACGACGCAGCGAGAGCGACGTGGCCTTCCCCTGCTGCTGCTGCTGGCGCGGGGGAGAGGGGAGCCAGCAGACGCCGAGACGGCCTCTTCCCTAAGCAGTGACCTCAGCGCGGCGGCTCCTGCCAGGTGGGTGTTGATCTTGGCCTGGCTGGTCCCGTTCAGGGGCCAGGATGAGGCCGAGGCGGCGCGGACGGAGGGCTGAGCTCGCGGCAGAGCCTGGCAGGTGCTGCCGGTCTCCGGCTGCGATTGCCCCCAGTCCTGCAGAGAGCCATGGGATGGGGGAACACCCTTGGAAGAGCACGATCAAGCAGGACACGCAGCCTCCCTGGTCACATAACGTACCTTCACGTCCTCCCCAGGCTCTGAACTCGACTCTTTGGGCCCGCCAGTCCTCAGAGGTGGCTCACGGGTTGGTGCAGATCCTTCCTTCAGAGCATCTGCCCTCAAGCCTGGTGCTATGGACTCTGCTCTCACAGTCCACAGGTCCTCCAAGCTCTCCCCTAACGCCTCTGGCACAAGCAAACACCAACCGTGCCCTGTACCAGCCCCAAACTCAGCAACTCACAGCGCGCCTTCCTGCCGTTGAGCACCCCGACTTCAAATCGGGATTTTTCTTTCCCACCCGGAGCGGCTGGGTCCCACAGCTCGTCAGCGCGATTTATTTCACAACCTGTGGGAAGCTGAGCTTCCTGCCTGACCCGTTTCCTGCCAGTGCTCCTGACCGGGGCAGACCCCCAGCCGACGGTGGGCGAGTGGCACTGATCCATCTCTGGAAACGTTTTCCAAATCTTTCTTCGGGGTCACTCTCACTTGAGCCATTCCAAACTTTTCCCCGTTTCACTCTGGCCCATCGCAGCCCCACTGTGACCGCTCCCCACACAGCACATTGCTTCAGCCAAAACCCAGCGTTTATTTTCTAGCTGGGGGACGGATACAGATGCTCCGACTGCGGGAATCGGCCGCAGACACCGAATGTCCCAAGCACTGGGAACGCCTGGGACGAGCCCGTTGCTCCCAGCCATCGCCTGGCGCAAGGCTCGCTCTCCAGAGCGTGGCCAGCGGCGCAGTCAGCCGGCCCCTGCACGTGGCCACGTCCCCTCGTCTGGCAGCAACTCGTTAGGGCCAGAGAGGTCAGACAGCTTGGAAACGTCCCAGGGGAAGGGAAAAATGCATTTCCTCCCGATCCACTCCGAAGAGTAGCAACTCAACTGGTACTAAACCGGATTAGGAGGAGAGTAGGTGAGGAGCTGTTGGCCCGCCTTGGAGGAATTAATTATTAGGAAGTGCTAATTATCTTCTAACCACATGCAGCGTTGGGGCCTCCAGGACACGGGATGAACCGGAGCAGGAGGTGCAACGCTCCGTGGGATCAGAAACCTTTCGGCCGTGCTGCATCCCCTCCGTCGGATGGGGTTTGCCTCCTGAGGAAGGGATGCCAGGTTTGTCTGGGATGGATGGAGGGTCCGTCACATCCAGCCGCTGGCGCCTCGGTGGGAGGCATCCCCCAGGAGCGGACTCCAAGGTTTGGGGATGGGAGCGAGGATCCAGGCAACTCACTCCTCTCCTCCGGGTTGTCACGCTGGCTCCCGGCAGGCAGCCCCCGCGGCGTGTCCAGCCACGGTGGGCGAGCAAGGCTGTTCTCCCAGCACTGCCTCCATAAAAAAAAATAATCCCTGGCTCAAAAAAACCCAACAGCCCAGATGCTGATGTGCTTAATTGGCCCCCCCGGAGGGTTTGCATCCCCAAAGCCCGTCCTGGCACTGGTCTGCAGGTCCTTCCTGCCTTGCTGGGAAACAACGGATTCATTTATTTTCGCAAGATCGGCCAAACAACACGTGGCTGGCTCACAGGCGTGCCCCCGCGTCGCCCCATCTCAGGGCCAGATCCTGCTCCCCGCTCGAGGGAGCGCTGCCATCGCCTTGACCTGATTAAAAACATCATCTCGCCCCAAATTTGGATGGCAGAGGCTGCGTGGGGAGGTCTGGGGTGCCTCCTCCTTGCTGCCCAGGTCCCTGGAGAGCTCGTGGAGGAGGCGAGGCGCCCGCCTCCTCGGGGATGCTCCCATGAGACGGGGACTGCGGGCATCGCCCTTTCCACACCGGTGCCACCAAACCTTCGCACCGTGCCGCGTTGCGACGCCGTGGGCAGTGGAGTGGGACCCTTTCAGCCATCAGGGAGAGGATGAGTGCGCTGCTTTTCACATGGGGCTGAGCGCAAGCCTGCGACAGTCCCCTGGGGCTTCCCAGCAAAATCCTGAGCAAAAAAAGCTTGACCTGCCCAACCTGGGTCCCACCACACTTCCAGATGTTCCCACCTCCCTGCTCCAAGCTTTCCTGACCACTCCAGAAAGGGAGGAGACCAGCATAGCAGTGGCCAGGTGAGCCACTGCCCAGTGGGGAATTTTCTCCTCCCAGGTTTCAGGGATTTGGGGTTTTTATTTGGTCCAAACTGTGATGCTGAACCCCCTCCAGGTGCCTTGGGGTGACCCGTTATCTCTGGGAAGGCGTGAGCAGCTGCGCTGGTTTGATGTTGATGGTTTTTAAGGTGCAAATGGGTTTTAGCACCAAACCACCTCACCCCGCAGCAGGAACCTGGGGTGCCTGCGCAGCTCCTGTGGCAGTGGGCATCCTTGCGCAGAAACGCGCAGCCTGACAATCGTACAAAGATGGGAAAATGCCAATTTCCAGCTTTTTCCATGTACACTGCCTTCCTTGCATGGCTTTCAGGGGCTGGGCAGTCTTGCCTAGAGAGGAGGTATAAAAACAGCAAAGTTTTAAAAATATTTGAAAGTTTTTAACAGCTTTTATATTCAGTTTTGGATATGGGATGTCTCCATGTCGGATACTGTGTGATACTCTTCACCCCGTGCTCCTTGGCAGTGTACTGGGAGGCTGGGGTGCTCCACCAGCACCCCACGGCTGGAGGGACAAGGCTGTTCTCCAGGCAGGGTGAGTGGATGGTGCAATGAGCTACGTCTGACCTCAGCATCCCCCATTCAGAAGTGAGATGGGACCGCCCCAGCTCTACGCCGCGGGGATGGACGGAGAATTCACTGGGCTCACTCCCAGCACAGCGAGACCCGATGTGGGGCTGGTGGGTCCGTGGGCACCTCCCGCACACCCGTGGCCAGGCTCTGGGGGCACTGGGGGCACTGGGGCTGCCTGGGGTGCAGGGGGACGTGGCGAGGCCGCTGTGCGGGGGGAGCCAGCCCTCCCCGGGGGGCTGCAGGGA